>JAYKQN010000016.1:880000-902500 GCA_036785175.1 Eupleurogrammus muticus | reverse complement strand
CTTCAAATGTTAATGTCATGGATGTCGCATTATCTGATCATTTTTGTTTGTTCTTTGACCTGTCTGTTACACCAAAGCCGACAGCTGGGCCAAAAAAGGTTCGAAGAAGACTCATAAATGACAAAACAAGGGCACAGTTTATGGAAATGATTGCTTTTGAAAATACCACTGGTTCTAATGTTGATGATCTGTGGAACTCCTATACATCGAGTGTTTTAAATGTCTTGGACACCGTTGCCCCTTTCAAGGTTAGAGAGGTTAAAAACAGACAAAAGGCACCATGGAGAAATGATGACTCAGTCAGGGCACAAAAGAGAGAGTGCCGGGGAGCCGAACGGAAATGGCGCAAATCAAAACTCCAGGTTGATCTAGAGATCTATAAAAAGAAGTTATGCATGTTTAACCAGACTTTGAAAAAATCAAGGGAGAGATATTTCTCTGAAATCATCACCAACTGCAATGGTAACGCTCGAGTTCTGTTTGCTACAGTAAACAGATTAACAAACCCTCCAGCTTCACTGCCCTTAGAACTAATTTCTACATCAAAGTGCAATGAGTTTGCGAAATTCTTTAGTGATAAAGTTCAGAGTATTAAGAATGCAATCATTCCCACCACACAGATAATAACCCTTCATCCACCTAAACACCTCGAGCTGACACATTTCACTCCTGTTACTGACAGAACAGTCGAAGAGATCATCTCAGGTCTGAGTTCATCCACATGCTGCCTTGATGAGTTACCCACTGGATTTCTAAAGTCTGTGTTGAACAGCTTATTAGTAGAAGTTACTAATCTAGTTAACATCTCATTGGAGACAGGAACATTTCCAAAAGCCCTGAAAACCGCGGTTATTAAGCCTCTCCTAAAAAAGAACAGTCTTGATGCCACAGTTTTAAACAACTACCGTCCCATATCAAACCTGCCATTCTTGGGTAAAGTCCTTGAAAAAGTTGTTTATCGGCAGCTAAGTGACTTTCTCCTATCTCACAACGCTTTTGATACTTTCCAGTCTGGTTTTCGACCTCACCATAGCACTGAGACAGCTCTGATCAAGGTGATAAATGACATCCGCCTGAACACAGATGCAGGCAGAGTCTCAGTCTTAGTTCTGCTGGACCTGAGCGCTGCCTTTGACACTGTGGACCATGATATTCTTTTACAGAGGCTGGAGAACTGGCTGGGAATCTCTGGTCCTGCTCTAAACTGGTTTAAGTCATATCTTGAGGACAGAACTTACTTTGTTGAAATTGGAAATTGCATTTCAGACAAAATGTCTGTGACCTGTGGTGTTCCCCAGGGCTCGATCCTGGGGCCCCTCCTGTTCAATTTGTACATGCTTCCGTTAGGCCAACTAATACGCAGCAACAATGTGTCTTACCACAACTATGCAGACGACACTCAGATCTATGTGTCTCTGACAGCAGGTGAACATGGGCCTGTGGATTCACTCTGTTGCTGTATTGAACAAATCACTGTGTGGATGCAAAACAACTTTCTCCAGCTAAACTCAGAAAAAACTGAAATAATCGTCTTTGGGCCACTGAAGCAAAGAGAACGTGTAATCAGTCACCTTCAGTCTCGTTCTCTAAAACCAAAAACACAGGTTAGAAATCTAGGGGTGCTAATGGACTCAGACCTGAACTTTCACAGCCACATAAAGTCAACAATATCAACAGCCTTTTACCATCTAAAAAACATTGCCAAAATCAAAAATATAGTGTCTAAACCAGACTTGGAGAGACTGATCCATGCATTTGTCTCCAGCAGGTTAGACTACTGCAATGGCCTGCTCACTGGTCTCTCTAAACGAGCTGTTAAACAACTACAGAACATTCAGAACGCTGCAGCTCGAGTCCTGACTAGAACCAGAAAATATGACCATATTAGTCCAGTGCTCATGTCTCTGCACTGGCTTCCTGTCACTCAGAGAATTGACTTTAAAACAGCTTTACTTGTGTACAAGTCTCTTCATGGTCTAGCACCAAAATACATCTATGACATGTTAGAGCCATACGGGCCATCTAGGACCCTGAGAACCTCAGGGACTGGTCTCCTGCAGGTGCCCAGAGTCAGGACTAAACATGGTGAAGCTACATTCCAGTTTTCTGCAGCTAAAATCTGGAACAGTCTTCCAGAGAATGTGAGACAGGCCTCAACTCTGACAATGTTTAAGACCAGGCTGAAAACAGTTCTGTTTAACCGTGCATATGAAAACTGAAAGTATCTTATCTACACTCTTCACTCTTTTTTAAATTATTGATGAATTCTATGTTTTATGATTTTCCTTTTGTGATTTTATGTATGTTTTGCTCTCCTTTTGTGATTTTGTGTAACTGTAAAGCACTTTGAATTGCCCTGTGTATGAATTGTGCTCTACAAATAAACTTGCCTTGCCTTGCCTATATGTATATACATATATATATACATATATATATATACATATACACATATGTATATGTATATTTATATACATATATATATATACATATATATATATACATATATATATATACATATACACATATGTATATGTATATGTATATACATATATATATACATATATACATATACATATACATATACACATATGTATATGTATATGTATATACATATATATATACATATATACATATACATATACACATATGTATATGTATATACATATATATATATATACATATATACATATACACATATATATATACATATACACACACATATATACACACATATATATATATATATATATATATATATATATATATATATATATATATATATATATATTCTCAACATAGACCACTCAAATCCTTAACGAACTTTTGGTGATCCAAGCCAGCTATGCTTGCTATGTTTTTGTTAGAAATCAGAGTGTCATGACTGATGACCAATTAACATTCATTGGGCATATTGCATCTGTCACCCACCCAATTTCCAACTATATACACCATCAGACAGCTCAGGCCTCATGTGACTAAGAAAGATACTGAACTCCTATATAGGTAGTGGGCAAGTGTTGTGATACTTATTAAAAGACTTTTCTACTGCACTTTCAGTCTGCACACACGACAGAGGAGAAACAGCCCTAATAAATTAACAACAATATAAAGTAGTATTATTGTGTATCATTCATCCTTCAGTGTCTGAATATTAAAGAATGAATAAAATAATTATTTTTAACAATAAGAACAAATTAAATCCACACAAAAAAATACAAGAATAAAATATGAACAAATCAATTGCATAAAGAAAAAGTATTCATTGCAAAAAAAAAATTATAGAAAATATTTTATTTTGCTTGAAAAAAGGGGCACGAAGTCTTATCAATTTCTACCTTCCACAATGTTTCACACAGCGCTTTAAAGGCGGAGTGGCCACCTCTCCAACAAATACTCCTTCTTCAACTGTTCTGTCCTGTCAAGGGATGTTTTGCAGAATATGCAAGACTCATTGAATTTTGTTTAACAAAAAAAACAAGAGGAACCAGTGTATTTTTGTAATAAAGAAACCAGAAGGTTAAAACATTAGTAGAAGCAGCCACTTCTCTGCCCTGAGCAAGGAATACAGACAGGTGGGTAAAAAGAGGGGGTATGATATGAGACAGAGGTTGCAATATCAGCCCTCTAACTGTTAGACCCTCTCACTTCAGGGCCCTGGTGCAGCTGTCTCTGTTAAGCATTAATGCGTGAATATAATTAGACACCAACTGAGAGGGTTTGCACCCTGCATCCAGGAGAACTACTCAGACCTAGTCAAGCAGAAATTTCTGGGAATGACATGAGAAGAAAGACAAAACATTTAGGCATCTTGCTGTGAGGATGATGTAAAATGCAGAAAGATTTTGACCCTTTTATAAAGCATGTATGTTTCTTATATAATGACCTACTTATATTACCTAAAGTCAATTTTAGTAGAGTATAACAGTTATGAAACCTAAATACTTTTGTCCATATTTAGAAGCACTAAAATTTGGTGCTATAACGCTGTTTGTGTATGGTTGTTAAATATATATGAACATCATGAAAATTCATACAGACAGATTAATCTTACAGACAGTCAGATTACTTACTGTCTTTGGGGGATTCCACCAGTTGGCCACTTTAAGAAAATGGGTCATTAGAGTTTAAGACCCCCAGTTTTTCCTTGTATGACGTAAGGGTCTAAACAGAGAATGTTGTGATGCTAGCCCAATAGGCTTCTACAAACTGGAGTGAAGCTGTGATTTTTGATTTGGGCCAATACAAATTACTTGACTTAACTTGAAATTGACATGACAGTCTGGTTATCCACTCTAATACACCTAGCTGTAATTACAGCCAAAAAGACTGTCAAGCAGAAGGCTTCTTGCCCTCTGCTGATATGTTTGCAAATAATGCAAACATATCAGCAGAGGGGAACTTTCAAATACCTCCTAATGAACTTAATATAACTAGTATGTCACTTCTAGCAGTTGGCATAGTGCCCTATTGGAGGGTGTTCTTGAGCCCAAAATGATTTGGATTATTGCCTGGTCCTGGTCCTTGTGCATGTATCCTCTCTATCTCAAGGGCCACACCCATATCTGAAGGCATTCTGGGTTTGGATGACAGCTGTGAGAGCAGGTCCTGCCTCCTGTGAAGGCACCATGAAAAATGCCGTCCCTAGAATCAATATTAGAAATTGTCTAAGGTAGAAAGTTTTCAGATCACACTGTAAGCACAATCGCTTAGCTTTTCTCTCATCAAAAGGATTTCATAATATACTATAAAGGCAACCCAAAAATAATCACCTCTCAAAAAAGAGTCTCAACTTACTAACAAAGGACTCCTCTACTTACCTTGATATCCTTGTCAGAAAAAACACATGTTGTTAAACAGTGTACAGCCTCAGAGTTTAGCAAAAAACATAGTTACTTTTTTTCTTATCCTTAATTCAACTTGCAAATGCAAATACAAAAGAAGATACAAGGTACATGTTCATGATGACACAGGCTTATACAGTATATGCTACATTATCCTGGGTAATATATTACTGTTGATATAAATTTAAAGACATATACATCTGGAGGATAAAGTCTAGTGTTAATCACTGCCTTCGGTAGTTAAAAGGAATGGAACAGAATAGTTCAGCTCAATTCAACATAATAAAGAATGAAATAAACACTAAAAAGTTCTAAAATTTGTGTTTCATTGATTATTTCTCTGCTTTAACAATACTTCTTGGCAATACAACAGTTGGAAGTCTGTTTATTTACCCTTTAAATGGTGCCTAATTATAGGGAACATGCATTTCTTGGATGAGCAGCCTGTGGGTTGCTCCAAAACTTTTTGTTCTTTTCTGCCAATGCCAACCAGCTTATTCCACTGCTGCTGTTATCTCTTATTAAGAGCTTCTGGTAGAAAAAATACACTATATTACTATATTGGCAAAAGTATATGCTCACCCATCCAAATAATCAGAATCAGGTGTCACTTTAACCACTTTGATGTCCTCCTACTGATTCTGATCATTAGGATGGGTGAGTGAATACTTTTGGCAATACAGTGTAACTTCCTGCATGTGTCCTCACTACTGTGGGATGTGTGGGCAGCACTGTATATTGCCACTGCCATCAGTGTGTGATAGGCTGCACGTACATTTGTAGTGTAAAGCACGTCATACACAAATTATCATTCATTCATTCATTCATTTTTTGTTAGTTTGTTTACATATTCATGATTAACCTGGTGATACCCACTTCTTTTATTTCCCTATGTATCTTTTTGTTATATTAACAGTATACTAAAGGGGTAGCCTTGATTTTAAATTATGAAATATTAATTTTTGAATGATACAATGTAACATTTACCTTAACAATGCAATAAAATACAAAAAGAGACAGGAGGGAATGAATAAAGACTATGTATCATGGAGAAAGATGAGGCTTTCTCAGTATGTTAATGTATCATGAGCGCTGTAGTCTGGTGGCTCTCTCTGTCAGCGTAACAAGATTTCTGATGAAACATGTAAGACTGGTAACATAACCCTACTCTCTCTATCATGCTCACACTTACAGACACACTTTGATACAGGAGGATGACTCGTATTCAATACAACACAATTATCAAAAGGCCCAATCTAAGTATATAATATGTACTGCTATGATTACAGTTGCCATGTCTGCACACAGTTAAGCTCAAACAGTTAACAGTCATGCAAAATATAAATGCTATAATAACACATCCAATTATACTGACATAAGACATGATCTGAGCATTCCAGAACAGATGGTAGAAGACATTTCAAGGCATCAAGCAGTAGAATAGGCACCCTTTCCACCAACATCACATTTGAATGGATATTCCACTAAACAGTTGACCTTTTGCTTTTCCTCTTTGACGCATTGCACACCAACACAACAAATCTACTCTGTTGATTTCTCTGCCATGGAAAATGGCAAACCAAATTTTTATTACTATTTTCACTTTCCTTGTAAAGACTCCCTGCCAAAATTAGATAAAACTGGAACTGTCGACAGATGTGCCTGTGTTTGTTTTGACAGAACTTGAAGGACATTTAGTCAGGTGTGAATGAAGCTGTGAAGACACAGACAATCTCCTTGGAATAAAACTATTTAACACCTGTCTACAGTCAGACTGTTGCATGGGTGCACGTGTCTTTCTCTTTTACACCTTTCTCACTCTTGCACATTCTATTCATCAGTGTTCATACAGTGTTTCTCACAGACTGAGGGAATATCTTGAGTGATGGCAATCACAAGAGGGAGAACAAACTGAAAATACCAAATTTGTATAATGGTGAAGTATTGATGCCAGGCCCGTATGGTTCACCTTTCAAGATTACCTGAAAGACCCCTGAAATTGCTATATTTTTGGAGTGGCATAACCAGTCACATTGCTGAAGTGATGTATGAATGTACATTAGAACCAGTAGCATTAGTTGGTCTCAACATCCAGGGCTACAGCCCTAATGGTTAATGAATAGCCCTGGGAATCCTTTGAAGACCTCTAAAATAATATATTATTGATCAAACACATAAGTGTGTTCTGGTTCCTCTTTGGAAATAAAACAGCAGATCTACTTCACACTACTTGGAGCCCATGCTTTTCATTGTTAGCATCCGGTTGTAGCTAGCTAGCTCATAGAAAATAAAAATTCAATATAAAAACTGATGAAGGCAACACGGTACAGGGGACGCTACAGGAGGTAGAGCAGGAGAGTTAGGTCCAGTCCTGTCATGCTGCTGCCTCATCTACAAACTCAGATTAGTGAAGTACTCCTACCTCTACCTACACATACATAGATTAAAGCTGAGTAAATTATCAGGAATAACATTTTTATTAGGGCACACCAGTGCGCAGTGTTTGAGGGTGCACCAAATCCACATGCACTGATAAATCACTCAAAGTTTGGAAACTTTTTTTTGGTGATCTTTCTCCCACTTTAATAATACCAATCCACATTGTATATTACATTGTTGGAAAGCTTGATTGATACCTTTACAAAAAGGTACATCTTGAAAGCATCATGCAACAACATAGTTAACCATGTGGATAGCAGCCCAAAGTAATGTGCCAAAAACCCTTGCAATTTTCTTATGTTGGTATTCACTCTTGTGTTGAGTTGCTTGGTGGATTGGATGATTGCACTTGCCCACAGTAATAGGGAAAGAAAAAACACATATTGGCAATTTTTGACACTTAATGACCTCATTAGCATGTCAAAGACCCTTTAGCAGTCACAATTGCTTGGCCCCTCCTCCTATCCTGTTCACTAACCTGGTCATACACTACTGTGGGATGGGATGGAATCCCATTCCTTAACCAGGATTTGTTGCAAGATCAGGACAATGGTGTGGGATGGCCACTTTTCACTCTGTCTTTGACTTCTAAGTTTGTACATGGTACCAGTCAACATTGCTGCCACCCCATGTACCGAAACACCAACTTCCACTTCCCCTTATGGACAAGGCCTGTTCCCAAAAAAACATGGCATGCTAGGCTTGGAGCACATACAAATTTGGGCTGCTACCCATATGGTTAGCTAGGTTGCTCATTCCACGAATACACAATCCTCCTCGACAATTGCTTATCAGCAGAAACAGCAATAATGGAGGAAGATAACAAGGGAGGCATCTAAATCTAATCCTCCATTCTTTTGGCAGATTTATTGAAGCAAAATTTCCAAAGGCAACTGTATAAATAACACATATATTCAGTTGTTTATATATTCTAAACTTATAAACAGTAAAGGTCCTTGTCAAAAAATGTGCATATTGTGATAAAGTCCATTCTTTTCTATAATGTAATGATAAATATTTAATTTTCATATATTTTAGATTCATTACACACAAACTGAAATGTTCCAGGTCTTTTATTGTTTTCATTCTAATGATTTTGGCATACAGGTCATAAAAACTCAAAATTACTATCTCAAAAAATGTGCGTATCCTGAAAAGGTGCTCTAAACGAGTTATGAACCTGATCATTTGAATCAACGAGTTAAATCGAACCCTGAGGCTTTTAAAAACTCTCAGCCTGGTTCATTATTCAAAACCGCAATCATGGGTAAGACTGCCGCGACTGCATCAAGGCAACTCAGTAGGAAGTCTGTGGGAAGAAAAAAGTGTGGCAAAAAACGCTGCACAACGAGAAGAGGTGACCAGACCGGAAGATTGTGGAGAAGGGCCGATTCCAGACTTTGGGGGACCTGCCGAAGCAGTGGACTGAGTCTGGAGGTGCTGCATTCCCCAGGTCAAGCAACATTTGAACCAGAAACAGCGGCAGAAGTGCCTGACCTGGCTATAGAGAAGCAGCACTGGACTGTTGCTCAGTGGCCCAAAGTACTATTTTTGGATGAAAGCAAGGTGCCAGCATCTGGAGGAAGACTGGGGAGAAGGAAATGCTGAAATGCCTGAAGCCCAGTGTCAAGTACCCAGAGTCAGTGATGGTCTGGGGTGCCATGAAAGCTGCTGGTGTTGGTCCACTGTTTTTTATCAAGGGCAGGGTCAATGCAGCTAGCTATCAGGAAGTAATGGAGCACTTCATGCTTCCTTCTGCTTCTCTTTATGGAGATGAAAATTTCATTTTTTTGCATGACCTTCCACCAGCTCACAGTGCCAAAACCACTGGTAAATTGTTCACTGACCATAGTATTTCTATGCTCAATTGGCCTGCCTCCTGACCTGAACCCCATACAGAATAGGATATTGTGAAGAGAAAGTTGAAAGACGCCAGACACAAGACTGTGGATGAGCTTAAGGCCACTATTAAAGCGTTCTGGGCCTCCATAACACCTCAGCAGTGCCACAGACTGATTGCCTCCAAGCCACGCTGCATTGAAGCAGTCATTTCTGCAAAAGAATCCATAACCAAGTATTGAGTGCATACCTGAACATAATTATTTGAAGGTTGACTTTTTTTGCATTTTAAAACACTTTTCTTTTATTGGTCGGATGAAATATGCTATATATGCTGAGGTAGGGATTTTTGTTTTTTCTTGACTTTTTTTACCAAATTCATCAATATTAAAATGATAAAAGGATTGAACTACTTCAGTTCTGTATAATCAATCTAAAATATATGATCCGTACATTACAGAAAATAATGAACTTTATCACAATATGCTAATTTTTTGAGAAGGACCTGTATCTATACTGATCAATCAAGTTTCCCAGAATGCCAATGAGCTTGTCAGTTTCATGAGGCTTATTGCCCACTTTGGTGCGTGGGTAAATAAAAACAATCAATCAATAAAGAAATACAAACACTCCATTTCTTCCTCTGAGGCATACCTATTATTGTGTACATAGACCTCTGTATATAGCCATTGTGTATATAGCCAAACAGTGCAATACATATATATTTATACTATATATATTTATATCAGTCACACTCAGTCGGCTCACTGTTGTGTTAATTTTTATTGTTTTTAATTTAATTTTTTTTAACTTCTTTCAATGCTGCTGTAGCACTGTTAATTTCCCCACTGTGGGACAATAAAGGAGCTATCTAATCTAATCTAATCTCTACCTGAAAACCCGCCAGTCAACCCACAGAAGCTGTATAGTCAGCTGCTGTCCTCTCAGCTTGTTAGGAGCTGTTACGGACAGTTTCTCATTTCTGTGGACAGAAATATCTGAATTCAAGGAGAGTGAAACAAACATAAAGTAAGCACAGCGTAAATGTAACATAAGTGATACAATAGTGGGAGCTGATCCCTGCCAATTTAGTTAATGCTATGCATTTCAGAAGTATCCCAGAATTGACAAAATGCACTGCTCTGCTAAATGTACAGGTCAAGTCTGTTTTTGATGGAGCTGATGTCATTTCAATTCAGCACTGAACAAACAAGCCGGGAAAAGCACAAATCAAACTTGATTTTCAAAATAAAACATGGTAGAAGAAAAAACACATAACATATGACCAAATAGCAGCAATTACACGTTAGATAGGTAAGATAACCTTTTGTGCATTTGCTGTTGTTACACACTGCTGTAGGATGGCATTCCACACCTTAAATTCTGAAGAATTTACTTGAAAAAAGTGTATGAACAAAATATATTTCACTATTATAAATGTCTATTTATTCATTTATCTGTATTTTAACTTTTTACTATGCATATTTACCTATTTATTAGTAATTTATCTAATAATCAATGCTTATAAAGTTCATAGTTTGAAGAGGTGGGTTAGTGTTGCTTATGTAGGCTATGAAGTGAGTACAACCGTCATGTTATGTAAATATTTTTACTATAGCTATCCATTGGACTGGCAATATAACACTTTGATACAATGTGAAGTAGTCTGTCTACAGTATATGTAAGAGTGTAAATTAGCTGTCCCCTCAAAGTAACTCAATACATAACCATTAATGTATAAACCGCTGGGAAAATTAAGTTAGTACATGTCCAAATTGTACCTAAAGTGGAAATACTGGAAATCTCTTCCACTCTTCCGTGATAACATCATGGAGCAAGTGAAGATTAGACAACTTGCTTAATAGGCTTTTAGGTCAGGAGACATGCTTGGATAGCCCATCATCTTTACTCTCATAGTCTTTGGCAATGCAGTACATGCATCAACTTTAGAAGAGGCTTCCTTCTCGGACAACAGCCATGGAGAGAATTAGGTGCAGTGTGTGGCAAATGGTGTGAGCACTGACAAGCAGGCCCTCCACCCCTTCAAACGATTAACAGATGTTGCAGATGTTAAAGGCATGGGAAGTCCCACAACCCTTACTGTGACATACTGAAGCAGACCATGACTCCCTCCCATCAGAAACTGGGCAAAGGGCTGTATTCCACCATGATAAAGATCCCAAACACACCTCCCAAACAACCACTGCATTGCTAAAGGCACTGGAGGTAAAAGTGATGGACTGGCCAACATGTCCCAGACCTAACCTTAACCAGCCCCTTGATGGCATCATATAAGAGTGCAAGAGATTTTCAGTGGTAACTTGTAAAGCTCTAGTGAATTGCTTGCCCAAGGCAGTGGTAGAAAAAAGGGATAATCACACAAAAAATAACATGTTGGGCACAATTTGGATATTTCACTTTGAGATGTACTTACTTTCATTGCCATTAGTGTTCGGACAGGAGCTGCCAGGTTTTCTGCAGCTGCATGACTTAATACATTGGCATGCCAATTTACCTACAACTATACAGCATAGGCTGGGAAACCATTAAAGCAACCACAGGAGCTGATCTCTTTGCAAGCTTAAGTTGCAGATTTAGTTGTGGTAATAATTGATCATCCATTTTCACCTATCCCAATTCTGTCACTGGAAGGAGGGGCTCTTCCCAAGGCCAATAGGATCAGTATAATTACCGAGGAACATCAGCTAGGCTGTTTTCTTGCTGTGGCCACCGAACTGAGACACATTATCACAACCAATCACCTAATAGAACAAAAAAAAGTTGTAACCGATCAGCAGATAGCAACTTGTTAATATTGCACTGGCAAATATCCTTTGGGGCTTTTTGAGTTTTCAGTCATCATAAAGAGTTTTTCCACATTGTATTTGCCCCAAAGCAGAAGAAACACATGTGTATCTCGTGCTGACACTAAATTGTTTCCATGTGAGCATGCGTGCAATGTAACATCAGCTGTAGGTCAGCTTTCTCATAGTCAGCCTGTGGAGAGGAGATTGTGTGAGTTGGATCTGAGGACATAATGGTGGTTGTCTCTACAAACCCTCCCAGACCAATGAGAGTTGTAGTTTGAGTCGAATAAGAAACAACATAATAAGGTCAACTAAAGTGTTTAAGATGTTTTGTGTGGCTAAGGTGGAGATTCAATAACTAACCTCTGCAGCAAAATTTTTCATCATGCATGGTCAATATCAAGCCAGTGTTTTGAATCAAACTCAGATATCACACCCTTATATTTCTCTAATGACCAAAATGAGTTGGACGATTTTGGACATCACCCTCTGCATGGGGTGCTGAGCAGCTCCTCCAGCCAGAGTCTCAAACACCCTCGCTGCAAGAAGGAGCGCTTCCGCAGATCATTCATCCCGACAGCAATACTTTATTACATAACATAAACATGAATCTCACTGTAGTCACTTTTCCCTCACTCGTCACTTTACTCTACACACACATCCTGCACCTTAGGTATGCATTAGCTATGTATGTGTACATGTGTGTATGTGCGTGGATATGTATGTGCGTATATAGATGCAAATATGTAAATATGTGTATATGTGTATGTATGTACGTGCATGTTTATATGTACAGTGGCTTGCGAAACTATTTGGCTCCCTTGAACTTTGTGACCTTTTGCCACATTTCAGGCTTCAAACATAAAGATATAAAACTGTAATTTTTTAAAACAACAAGTGGGACACACATGAAGTGGAACACACTTTATTGGATCTTTTAAACTTTTTTAACAAATAAAAAACAAAAAATTGGGCATGCAAAATCATTCAGCCCCTTTACTTTCAGTGCAATAAACTCTGTCCAGAAGTTCAGTGAGGATCTCTGAATGATTCAATGTTGACCTAAATGATTAACGATGATAAATGGAATCCACCTGTGTGTAATCAAGTCTCTGTATAAATGCACCTGCACTGTGATAGTCTCAGAGGTCTGTTTAAAGTGCAGAGAGCATCATGAAGAACAAGGAACACACCAGGCAGGTCCGAGATACTGTTGTGGAGAAGTTTAAAGCTGGAGTTGGATACAAAAAGATTTCCCAAGCTTTAAACATCCCAAGGAGCACTGTGCAAGCAATAATATTGAAATGGAAGGAGTATCAGACCACTGTAAATCTACCAAGATCTGGCCGTCCCCCTAAACTTTCAGCTCATACAAGGAGAAGACTGATCAGAGATGCAGCCAAGAGGCCCATGATCACTCTGGATGAACTGCAGAGGTCTACAGCTGAGGTGGGAGAATCTGTCCATAGGACAACAATCAGTCGTATACTGCACAAATCTGGCCTTTATGGAAGAGTGGCAAGAAGGAAGCCATTTCTTAAAGATATCCATAAAAAGTGTTGTTTAAAGTTTGCCACAAGCCACCTGGGAGACACACCAAACATGTGGAAGAAGGTGCTCTGGTCAGATGAGACCAAAATCGAACTTTTTAGAAACAATGCAAGACGTTATGTTTGGCGTAAAAGCAGCACAGCTCATCACCCTCAACACACCATCCCAACTGTCAAACATGGTGGTGGCAGCATCATGGTTTGGGCCTGCTTTTCTTCAGCAGGGACAGGGAAGATGGTTAAAATTGATGGGAAGATGGATGGAGCCAAATACAGGACCATTCTGGAAGAAAACCTGATTGAGTCCGCAAAAGACCTGAGACTGGGACGGAGATTTGTCTTCCAACAAGACAGTGATCCAAAACATAAAGCAAAAGCTACAATGGCATGGTTCACCAAAAATCATATCAAGGTGTTAGAATGGCCAAGTCAAAGTCCAGACCTCATTCCAATTGAGAATCTGTGGAAAGAACTGAAAACTGCTGTTCACAAACGCTCTCCATCCAACCTCACTGAGCTCGAGCTTTTTGCAAGGAGGAATGGGCAAAAATATTAGTTTCTTGATGTGCAAAACTGATAGACATACCCCAAGCGACTTGCAGCTGTAATCGCAGCAAAAGGTGGCGCTACAAAGTATTAACTGGGGTTGAATGATTTTGCACACCCAATTGTTCATTTTTTGTTTGTTAAAGTTTTAAAATATCCAATAAAGTGTGTTCCACTTCATGATTGTGTCCCACTTGTTGTTGATTCTTCACAAGAAATTACAGTTTTAATTCTTTATGTTTGAAGCCTGAAATTTGGCAAAAGGTCACAAAGTTCAAGGGAGCCAAATAGTTTCGCAAGCCACTGTATATATGCTTTGCTTAGGCATACTTTTTTTTCTTTTTTCTTTTTTATTGCTATTTATTAGTATTTTTTCTCTATTCTATGTCCATAATGCATACTGTGTGTGCAGCTCATCAACAAATTCTACAAATTTTGTACACAGTGTTGTGTATTTTTATTTTTTATAGCTTTTATCTTCTTTAGCTTTTATTTTATTTTCTTTACTCTGTATGCTGCAGTAACAGACAAATTTCCCCGTTGTGGGATCAATAAAGTCTTATCTTATCTTATCTTATCAATAGGCTGGTGACTTGTCTGGGGTGTATCCCTGACTGCAGGTTGCAGAGAACAGGAGAAGAAGATGATAATTGGGAATAAAGATAGCCTAAATATATATAGGCTACGTTTGCAGACCTAGTTCACATGATGAATTTTATAGGCATTGAATATTAGTTAAATTATTAAATAAAAGGGAAAAATATAGATAGTGAATAAATAAATTAAATATTGTTAAATATTGTAATCTATAGTGTTCCTAAACATTTTCAAGTAAATTCTTGAATTGTCTAATTATTTCATGGTCCACTTTTGTTTATAAAATTCACGATCCAACAATTTTAACAATGAACATTATTATGAATCTTGTTTAAGTATTGATCGTCATCATCAAGTCTGATCATGCCATTGTATTCCCTGTGTAAAAAAACATACAGCCCATTGCATTCAGATTTTTACCTTCTACGGTCAAGAAGACAAGTGATTAACTAGATTTTGACCTGCCAGCGACCATATTGGATTTGTCTTTTTTAAGACATCAAGACATTTTTTGAGCCTGGCATACAATGATTTGAATTAAGCACCGTTCCAAAGCCCTAAAATTAACATGAAATGCCTCAGCAAATAATCTTTTTTTTTTTTTTTTTTTAAATTAACTTTTTTAACTTACCCTGACTATCACATCGCCTCATCCAAAAGGCTCTCCCTATTTTTTACCCATTATGGTCAATTATAGCAATTATACCGTGCAGGTTCTGTGCTGTGAGGATCACCTAATGAAAGGGGCACTGTGTGTGCTGACTGACTCAACTGACGATGACATACACAGTGGGATACAGGATCAGCAGAATTCTTATGCATTTCTTGGATCGATTGTAACTTCAAATCAAATTCTTTGTATGTTCAAGCATACTTGGTGAATTAAGCTGATTATGATTATTAATTCTAACCCTACAGTGAGGCCAAAATATGCATAGCCTTAACCCTATCCCTAGCATAGACCCACATGCAAAATCATGATAACAATATCCTATTTGTTTGTTCTTTGGCATAGTGCCATTGCTGACCACATTGTGTTCAAATATATATAGGATTATGTAGTAGAATGATGTCAGGATTCAAGCACTCTGCTGCCACCTAGCGTTAATATAACATCCCCCATTTACTGCCACAGCATCACTTGCCGTAGCAACCCAACAACATGTTTACAATAACTTCATCTAACAACATGAAAGAGTGAAATGTAAACTTATTTGATGTTGTGTTCACTATTATTTTTAGTTTAAAACATGCACCAAGTGCACTGTTAACATTTGTTTCTGCTGCTGTATACATGTTTATCTTAACTTTTTTTTTCTTGATTTTTTTGTCTCACTCACACACAGTCAGTGCATGCATCAGTTCCAGAAGATGCCTCAGACCACCAGTGTGAAGCATTTACACAGGATTTACAGCATTTCTTTCTGCCTATAACTACACCACCAAATGGCAGGTCTTTCTCCGGATCTGGACCAAGTGATGATTCTGATCCATGACCATTCTCTGTTGTTTCAAAGATGAAAGGATGGTGAAGTTTTTGTTTATTTTTCCAGCAGACACTTTAAAGCCAGTGTGTCTGATATGTTCTGAAAATGTTGCCAGAATTAAAAGTAGCAAAGTGAAGTGCCACTATGAAACATTGCAGAGCTTTTTTGAGCAAAGTTATCCGCTGAAATACAAGTTGATAGCACGCAAAATTGCTGAATTGAGCCCAATATGACAGATCTACTTGACCCATCACCCACACATTTACAGCCCAGTAACTGGCAAAGGAATGTTCACTAAAGGTAAGATGAAGTTTGAAAAATGGTCTTCAAATTGTTTTCCTAAAAAGAGCCGTTTTTATTTATTGTTTTTTCAACATGTTTGACCTATTTTACTTGAAAATAATCCTTCCTTTTGTAGGACTGGGACCAATGTACACACAAATAGAAAAATGATTGGTTTGCATTTTAAAATGGTCGATCTGCATTTGAACCATTTATAAAAGGACACACTTTTTTTCAACTGCGTAGGCCTTCTGAGGTGTTTTCTTTATCTGAAATAAAGGCCCTAAATTTATTTGACTTGGAATTCTAATTAATTAATAAAGTAATTAAGGAACCTATTCTAGATGTTATTAGAACATCTAAGGCTACTGGCATTGAGATCAATGAATTTACAGACATCTGTAGACAAAAACTGGACAGACATTTAGGTAAAGAACAATCACCTTTTTTATCAGTATTTTGGAGTCCTTGTATGTAAAACCATGATTGAATGAATTGTTTTCATACTTCTTGGGTAAACAGACCAGGAAGGGCCATCTTCTCTATCATTAGTTAGATTTGGTAATATATATATATATATATATATATATATATATATATATACACACACACACACACACGCACACACACAAATGAAGTGAAATTGTTACTACAGTGAACCTACTGCAGTCGTCTTGACCATTCAAACTCAACAGTGGAACACGCTAACGGTGTCGGCTGTTCCCTCTTTTGTTTGTATTATCAATAGAACAACTGGCACTGGCACAACAAAATGATCACACCCTCTAATAGGGGAAGTAACTATAGGAAGCTGTGAACACAGAATCAGCCTTTTCACAGATGACATTATTCTCTTTTTAAAAGATCTGACACAATCCCTGCACACTCTTCTTAATGTAATAACAACAAATTTTCTGGCTATAAAGTGAATAACACCAAATCTAATATTATGTTCCTAAATAACAACGAAAGAACTAAACCAACAGTGGGAGAAGATTTTCATAATGCATCTAAGGGTTTTAAATACTTGGGTATTCAGATCACCCCAAAAATAGATGACATAGTGTCAGAAAATTTTAGCCCAATACTGTCTTCTACCAGCAATGTTCTGAAGGGATGTTCAGATCTCCCCATTGCATTAATTGGTCCTATAAGATAAGATAAGATATGACTTTATTGATCCCACAATGGGGAAATTTGCTTGTTACTGCAGCATACAGAGTAAAGAAAAAGAAAAGAAAAGAAAAGCTAAAGAAAATAAAAGCTATAAAAAGAAAAAATACACAACACTATGTACAAAATTCGTAGAATTTGTTGATCCTCATACACAGTATGCATTATGGACATAAGAATGGAGAAAAAATACAAACCCCCTTCCCCTTTGCCGTTGAAATTATATTTATTTTCTGATTCATTTAAGAACCTGTTAAGGAATACAAAACTTTAAACCTTTTGTTAAAATTCCAATGTCTGGTTTAAAGAGACACACATTTAATATTTATATAAACACATTATATAGATCTATCAGGTTTCACCCCAATTTGGGGGAATCACTGATTTACTGGAGGAATAAATGACCTAGAATTCAAATCTTGCTGTGTGGTTTTGAGGACTTACATGGTGCTTGTGATATACCCATAAATTGCTTGTCTGTTCTAAATTGTTCATTCTTCGACTTGTCCGAACCAATTTAATACTATCCAATGCTGATAAAAAGGATTATCTATATGTGCTAACAACAAGCTGAACACTGTATAGCCATTGCACGGAAACCCATGGAGGCACCTTCTGTCAATGTCTGGTTCAAGAGCCTTTCTAAAACTTTAGCCATGGAAAAGTAGACTTATGCTAAAAAAAAAGGGAAGCTACAGATTTTATACAAGGTAAAGGAACAATTCACAGACTTAAAAAAAAAAAAAATAAGATTCATAGGCTGTATATTTCAACTTTCTGTTTTGTTAGCAACACTAGGCAAAAGTAGCATTAAGCTAGGCAAAAGTAGCCCTAAGCTACTGCAATTTACCATTGTAGTTTAGGATTGTCTCGTCTTGCGCACCTGCACTTTAATGTTGTACATGTAAAACGCATAGGATAGTGAGAAACACAATTACGATTCCTTTGTATGTCAAGTACATGTGATGAAATTGACTTTGACTTGTTTTGTAAGAGGATTTTTTTTCTCCCTGTTCCTTTTATTATTTTTTTCTTTTCATGTTGTTATGTCTCTTTAGGGAATATAAAATTGTGTTGTGTTAAATGTGTGTATAAAGGAAGTATGCTGTAAAATTTTAAGAGACTAATAAATAAAATTGTTAAAAAAAAAAAAAAAGCTACTATATAAAAATACCTTTTTCCCCTGACACTTTTTGTTGCTGCTGTTGGCTTTTGCTTGCAAAGATGCTGTAGAGGAGGTCCAATACACTGCAACCTTTCACAAGCACATGCAAGAATTGCACCTCTGTTTCCAGAACAGTGTAATGCCATTAAAAGAGCTGCCAGTGTTCTTAATGTAGCAGACCTTGAAGTTACAGTTAGAGTAAACATTTCACTTCCTAAATAAATTCCTAATTCTAATTTAGCAGTTGACTTTCATCATGGCAGCCTACTCCAGGAGGTTAAGAACATTAGGTGGCTGTCCCATCTTAAATCAACAGACATTTGCCTTTAGTGCTGGCTAAACTTGCTAGGGAGGCACATAAGAGGACCCAGTGGCAAAAGGGATGTATACCTACTGTACAACATACAACCCTGTAAACTGTGTTTATGTTTTGTTTTAATTATTGTTGAAATTAAACTATTAAATTGTCCTCACTGAATATGATTGTTAATTTCCACCAAAGAGGATAGGTGGATCGACCTCAGAATAGGATGCATGGAGACAGTAGGGCACCTCATTTGCAGCAGGGCTGCTCAATTTTGTTGCCTGGCATTTTTTTTTTAATTGTTCTTAATTGCACACAAGATGACAGCTGTGAATAAAAATGTAACATTCATTCCTTCTGTGTAGATAAAGGCTGATCTCAGAAATAATTGCATTTTTTGTTGTTGTTTTGCACAAAAATAAATAAGTGAATTTATTATTGAATAACTTTTTATTGCCACCAGCACCAGCCCTGATCACCATGTCACCAGCTTGCAAATTTTCTGTGGGAAACCCTGCTTTCACTATCAATTAGGCTGTCAAATACTACAACTCCTATGGGCAACATATTTATATTGTGTGAGGGAGAGAGGAGGCTTGTGATAACAATATTTGAATAAGTTAGTGAAAAGATAATTTTTGTGGGCCTAAAATATTTTCTGCTCTAGCCTCCAAACTCATGTGAGACACTGATGAGACTGGAAGACTTCTGTAAAGTAAAACAAAGCATTAAAGAGACAAAAGTTCCAAGTGAGTTGTTCCTACTACAGACTGCCATCAATTTTAATACTTAAAAAATATATAAAATCACTAGAAAATAAGGGCACCTATCTCTCAAAGAATAGGGCGAAGAGTATAGGGGGTGATAGAGGACAACATATTGCAAAATAAAGATTTAGAAAACATACAGTTCCACTTCACGCACATTATACCTAAAACCACTTCCAATCAGGGATAGCCAGAATTTTGGACCAAAAGCAAAACAATCCAGGTAAAAATACCAATGTGTGCCTTTATGTGTGTGAATGTGAGGATGTATACTTACTACTTGTAGGTCTCTGAGCGGACATATTCAAAAACATGGGAGACGCCCAGTTGGAATTGGTCTGCAATTGGAGTGACCCAGGGATTGTTCTCTGCTTTAAACACCTGCTTAGGACCGGTCAGATCCAAATTACCTGCAAACACAATTGTTTAAATCATTGATTACACTCCTCACCTGTTAAGCCCTGTAGTATTGCTGAGTATTACACATTTATTTTATACCTACTATTCACTGTTCAAAGACTAGTCTGTACAGGTCCTTCTCAAAAAATTTGCATATTGTGATGAAGTTCATTATTTTCCTGTAACGTACTAATAAACATTAACTTTCATATATTTTAGATTCCGTACACACAACTGAAGGAGTCCAAGCTTTTTATTGTTTGTTGTTTTTAATATTGATGATTTGGGCAAAAAAGTAAAGAAAAACTAAAAATCCCTATCTTAAAAAGTGTGAATATTTCATCTCACCAATAAAATAAAAGTGTTCAGGTCAGGAGAGGTGGCAGGCTAATTGACCACAGACTTCCCACTGAGGTGCCTTGATACAGCACTCTGGGAACAGCCTATTTGTTCAGAATTTTTTTTTCTGTGTTTCTGTCCTCTTGCTTGAGAGTGTCAATGATGGCCTTCTGGACAGCTGTTAGGTTGGCAGTCTTACCCATGATTGCAGTTTTGACGAATGAACCAGGCTAGGAGTTTTTAAAAGCCTCAGGAATCTTTCGCTTTTTTTGAGATAGGGATTTGGGGTTTTCATGAGCTGTATGCCAAAATCATCATTATTAAAACAATAAACGACCTGAAACATTTCAGTTGGTGTGTAATTAATCTTAAATTTATTCAAGTTTATTTTTATCATTACATTTTGGAAAAGAATGAACTTTATCACAATATGCTAATTTTCTAGAAGGACCTGTATCTCTGCAGTTTGTGTGGGAGTTTTACCAAGCTCAGGCGGCAGCACAGTCAGTCTATTTCCCTGGATGTGAAGCTCTTTGAGTTGAGCCAACTCCCCAATCTCCTTAGGCAATGAGATCAGATCATTATCCCTCAGACTCAACTGGACATAAGAAAAAAAACAGAAGAGTGCAACATGTGAACCTCTCCAGTTAACCGTTTTTTATTCAAAGTGATTTCACTTATCAAAACAGTCCATGTGAAAATGTCTTTATACACTGCTGGGATTATCAAGAATTTAGCTTTATTCTCCTCTGTTGTATTGGAAACAGAAATCTTGAAGCCGAGATCTCAAAACCAAAAGAAAAAAAAAACAATTACAAAAAACTTCACTGCTAAAGTCCCTAGCAGTGAATTTGCTGGAACTGGACCACAATATTTTTTTTATTCCCTGATAATGATAATCTCCTTAACAACTGACACCTCATATGATGTAAGTGACTATGACAAATTAAGTGCCATTTGACAAATAAGTGGCACTGTTGTAGCACCATTGTCTATCCTAATAGGAAGCCTTTTTGTCTGAAATAATGTGACTCTGCATATCTCAAAAACTGTTCATCAAATTGACTTTAGTTTTCTAAAGTGTATTGCTAAGGATGCACAAAAATAAAAATGTTGGAGATTTGGAAATATTTCAACATACAAATGGGATCTTGGATTTGCTGTTTGAAAGTTGCAAGAGGTAGAATACAAGATCTGCCTACCCAATGGAATTGCACATTTCTATATGATGGCAAGCCTGACTGCTCAGAATATACACTGGCAGCTTGTGGTACTTTAGCTGACCATGAGCTGCCAGTGTCCCTGCAAATGACTAGACCTTGCTGGAGAAAGGAAAAAAAACACTCCTCCAACACTGGCTCCAATCAAGGAGATCAGCTTCACCACCTCCACCATCTCCAACAGAGAAAATCTCCTCAGTCGTAGTAGTGAAGTGACTATTGGTGAATGGGACCCCAGAGGACATCAGGATAAAAACCAAGAAGAGATGGAAGTTTAAAATGGTGCCGGCAGAAGTTGGCTGCTGAAAGCAACAGCTCTCTCTGCTTGCAAACTTTTATTTATTTTAAGTCAATTTTCTGCACTTTTAGAATATACAACTGAATACTTCTTTCTAATTGGAAGTAGGAAGGTGTGTCAGAACCCGTGCGTCCACTGTTCATAGTAGGGACACTGAGCGTTGTCGAATGCTGAGGGATGAAACATGTGATTACTGAGGAGCTGCTTCAGAAAACTCACAGAAGATGCCGCTTGGCAAGGAAGAGACGTTTTAGGCCTGTTCTTCTGTCAGTCATCATAGGAAACGTAAAATCTCTTATCAATAAGATTGATGAGCTGGCCGCACTTACCAGGGGCCGCTGCTAAAGACTTTCTATGACTCTGTGGTGGCAGTAACCATTCTGTATGGTGTGGTCTGCTGGAGCAGCAGCAATACAGAGCAAGAGAGGAAGAGGCTGGACAAGATCA
>JAYKQN010000016.1:632500-875000 GCA_036785175.1 Eupleurogrammus muticus | reverse complement strand
TTTTTCAGGTAACTGCTATGTGACTTCTAGTCAGTTTCCAGCAGAAGGCCAGCAGCTTCCAGCCATGGCCCATACCCCTCCCAATAAAAGCAGCCTACAGTCATTCACTTTAGAGGGAAAAATGGTAAGCAAACACTACATTTAAAGATAGAAGTAGGGCATACAATAACAATTTAAGACTGTATAGCCTATTATAGATTACACATGAGGATTTTTCCCCCCCAAAAATAGAACAAATTAGATATTAGACAATTTTAGAACTGTTTTACATGTTCATTTGGCATCTATTAAGCCTTAGTAATAAAGTCAATTTAATTCAATACTGTAAAATAAAGTAATGTATGTGTACTTTACTGGTGTATTTTTAGTCTACACTTTTATATTTTCATATTTTTTCCATGACTTTGATACTTTCACTCCGAGACCTTTTATATTTGTTGCCACATTAATCACACAGATATTGGTCATGAAAACATGATAATTAGTGGGCAAACAGTTGTTATTTTAAGTTAATTCCCCCTTAAATTTTCACTTAAGTGCAGAATCTGAGGCTTTCAAATTGAAAACTAAATTCCGCATTGTTTTTTTTTCCCTGACAATGTTTTGTTATTGACATTGTTTGGTTTGACAATATTAGCCTACTATAGCTCACGTTACAAAGTGGTGTTTGAAATAAATATTTTCTGTTCTGAAAAATCTACTTGTTTCTCTTAAATTATTTCAGACAGGTGATCATGCTCCAGGTGAAAAGTGTGAGGAAACCAATGAATGAAATGAAAATGTTTCAGAAAGGTTGACAACCAACAAATGTAAATTAAAACTGATAATTTTATTGGTCAAATCATGTTTTTAATTTTAAACTTTTTTTTCAAGAAACAATAACTTAAAGGATAAATAAAATGTAGCTATATGTATATCCAGGAACAAATAATTAGTATTTTCCTAGTCCACCTCTGATTTTAGATCAAAGGCATGAAGAGAAAAAGCGAGAGAAAGAGAAATGACTAGAAACTTCAACTCTGTTTTTATGTAATTTTTTATTTTTTTATAATAGGACAGCAATTATAATGTTTAATACATAAAATGTAAAAATAGCTTTATACATTTACAGTTATAGTCTCCTTTATTTAGTGAATTACTACATCACTATAGTCTTTATATAGTCGCATCTATTGGATAGAAATGGAACACGAACAAATACATGATGTGTTTATGTGTGCAGACCGCTGATGTACTGAATAACGGACCGAAAAATGGCTGTCATTCATCTCAATGGGAGTTGCTCGCCTGGTGCATACATTGAAAAAGTTCCTGGAATCCAGTTTCACTTCCATGTCCTCTTTTGCTGTTGTCGTGTATGGGAACAATTTTTTGGGGGGGTCACATAGGATTTTTTGTTACAGTACTATGACTGGTAACTGGGAAATTTTGGTGCGCTGTTGAGAAATGGTGCTATATCCACATCTAAAATAGTGCACACTATGCAGATCCAATTCCGGTCACGTAGCATAAGAAACTGTGAACATTTAACAACATTTTTCAAATAGTGGCAGACAGACGTGCATACACTGTAAGTGCAGTGTAGCATTAAGTGCTTCTAGTTAAATGTCATGTAGCATGTTTATCTCATTTCCACTTGCATGTGAGCGTTTCATAAAAATGTTCAACTATCTTCATGCGTGCATTTACAAAGAAAAAAAAAATTTTCATGTGTAGATCCAACACAATGTGTAATTACCATGGTGCAGGAGTCCTCACGTACTTTTGAAACACACACAAGCACGAAAGCACATGCACCTTTTAAATGTGAAATGGTAATGATTGATCTGAGCTCCCTTTTTATTTCTGCAACTTTCTAGCTAATCCCACAAATGCTTGTTACTATAGCTTGGCATCTAACATAGATTCACTCTTTGCTTGTCCCTCTTGGTTAATCTCCTGCTCTTTATAAGTCAATGTTCAGCTATTCCTCTGCCTCCTTCACTGACAGTGGTACATGGTTATAAATGTAGTTCAATCGCATAATTTCAGAAGTGAAGTTCACTGAAGTTAGGCCACATGTTTACTGGTGGTATTGGTACCAGGTATAGCCACATTGATCACCAAATAAGAAGATAGCAATTCAAAGGCATGGGCAGACATTTTAGCCAGGCAGAATTTGATGATGTAAGAGAAGTCTGCTATCTTTTCAGTTTGATAAATGAAAATAAATGGCCTGCATTTATAAATGGCCTGCATTTATAAAGCGCTTTTCTAGTCTTCTCGACCACTCAAAACGCTTTACACTACAAGTGTTCATTCACCCATTCACACACACTGATGGCGGTGTGTCATGGTGGCGATATAGACTCACACCAACGGCACATGCCATCAGAGGTAAATTTGGATTAAGCATCTCGCCCAAGGACACAACGATATGCAACTCGAAAGGGGCTGGGAATGGAAGCATTAACTTTCTAACTGGGGGATGACTGCTCTACCTCTGAGCTACAGCCGCCCCATACATAATGCACTTATTACTATTTCACACTTACTTACTAACAAACAAATATACTAGGGATGCACCGATGTGAAAATTTCTGCCGATATCGATATCCGATATACATATCGGCAGTCACTGCCGATATCGATATTTGCCGATATCGATATATGTAGAGAAAAAAAGTTTTCTGTAGAGTCACAAATTTAGTACAGAGCAGAAAAAACATTGTACATTTGAAAAGCACAACAGTGCCCTTTATTTAAAGGAAGGCTCACTGTAAAACTCTGTCATGTGGTTAGAGGAAGTACGGCGGAGCGGACCCGATGGAGCTTCGCGAAGGCGGCGGCCCCCGATGAGAGGGCGGCAGGACGGCGTCCGACACCCCGGAGCAACGTTCCGCGCATTTTTTTTTGTCTTTTCGGGCGATGCGATGTGACGGAGAAGCCCGCTAGGAGAAACCGCTACAGTTAGTTTGGTCACTGTCTGCGTGTCTCTCGGCGACGCGCTAAGCTAGCTGGTCCTAACGGGCTCCTCCGTCACATCGCATCGCCCGAAAAGACAGCGGCCTCCTCCGCCGACGAGAAGGCGGCAGGACGGCGACCGACACCCCGGAGCAACGTTCCGCGCATTTTTTTTTGTCTTTTCGGGCGATGCGATGTGACGGAGGAGCCCGCTAGGACCAGCTAGCTTAGCGCGTCGCCGAGAGACACGCAGACAGTGACCAAACTAACTGTAGCGGTTTAACTCTGCCAATTGTTGACATATCGGCCAGAATTTGTTGATATCGGACCGATACCGATAAGTTAAAAAACGTGACATATCGGCCGATATATATCGGTTGGCCGATATATCGTGCATCACTAAAATATACCCACTGATGATTATGCATGCACACATACTCATGTATGCACGCACGCACCCAACAGAAAAATAAACAGACAATGAAAAGTGAATGCACAACCTGAATAGCAGTATGAGGCTTATACTATCCAGATTATGTTTGTCTGTGGATCAATAGACACCAAGGCTCATCACATAATCCTCCTGTCAGTGCCACCCAGTCTTTGGGAGTTTGCACTCTTCTGACCAGACACTAGGCATCTTGAACCAACAGGTGAAGAACAAAACCTACCTCACTGATGTGGTACACAATAACATGCACATAAAACAATTCCAATCATTTTGAGATTAAATTATTTTTTATACTTTGTGTTCCACACAAACATTAACTCTTATCTGTATAACGATTGTTAAAGTATTTAGGTTTTAAAAACTACTTGGGTTATAAATATTGAAGGTAAATTTAATAAACTCTAACATCAAACTATGTTTGGATAACACCTACACTTAGACCATCCTCTCATCTAGATCTCTGATTAATTGATGTGGTTGCTGTCTTGTTATGCAGCCTAATAAAACAAATCAGGGAGAAACAGGGCTCAAACATACAAAATAAATGCTGGAAGTCTGAGCTGGGGTGTGTGAGGCTACAGGGGTGATTTGTTTTTCACTGTTAAATTGCTATAGTAGAGATGGAGAAAGGGAATCTAGTGACTGAGGATTGTAAAGTGTGTATGTATGCAAGTGTGAGCATATGTGTGCATGTATGTGTGCATGTGTGTGTCGTGAAGGAAACAGAAGGATTAGAAAGTAGTAGACAAGACTGGCCTCAGGGCAGCAACAAACAGAATAACAAGAGGCATTTCTCAATCTACTGTACTGCTTGAGCACAGATCTACAGAAAATGAGAATGGAAGGGTTGTAGCATAGAGTATAGGACCTACCATGGCAGTTAATTTAAGAACAGATTAAAAACTATCCTTTTTAAAGAAGCTTATAGTTAGGGCTAGCCTGGAACATTGTTATGCATCTATACAGGTCCTAATAAAAAAAATAGCATATTGTGATAATATGCCTTAACCTCATTCACAGTCTTGGGTCTGGCGTCTCTCAGTTTTCTCTTCACAATATCCCACTCCTATGTGGGATTACTACTATCGTCAGTAAACAATTTACCAGCGGTTTTGGCACTGTGAGCAGGTGCCAGGCCATGCTGAAAAATGAAATCTTCATCTCCATAAAGCTTTTCAGCACAAGGAAGCATGAAGTGCTCCAGTGGACCAACACCAGCAGCTGACATGGCACCCCAGGCCATCACTGACTCTGAGTACTTGACACATTGGGCTTCAGGCATTTTGGCATATTCCTTCTCCCCAGTCTTCCTCCAGACTCTGGCACCTTGATTTCCAAATGACATGCAAACTTTGCTTTCATCCAAATAAAGTACTTTGGACCACTGAACAACAGTCCAGTGCTGCTTCTCTTTAGCCCACGTCAGGCGCTTCTGCCGCTGTTTCTGGTTCAAAAGTGGCTTGACCTGGGGAATGCAGCACCTGTAGCCCATTTCCTGCACACGCCTGTGCACGATATCTCCAGATGCTTCTCCTCCAGACTCAGTCCAATGCTTCCGTAGGTTCCCCAAAGTCTGGAATGGGCCCATCTCCACAATCTTCCTCAGGGTCCGGTCACCTCTTCTCATTGTGCATGTTTTCTGCAACACTTTTTTCTTCTCACAGACTTCCCACTGAGGTGCCTTGATACAGCATTCTGGGAACAGCCTATTCATTCAGAAATTTCTTTCTGTGTCTTACCCTCTTCCTTGAGGGTGATGGCTTTTTGGACAGCAGTAAGGTCGGCAGTCTTACCCATGATTGCGGTTTAAAGTAATGAACCAGGCTGGGAGATTTTAAAAGCCTCAGGAATCTTTTTGCAGGTGTTTAGAGTTAACTCGTTGATTCAGATGATTAGGTTCATAGCTTGTTTAGAGCATCTTTTCATGATATGCTGAATGAATTCTTTGAGATAGGAATTTGGGGTTTTCATGAGTTGTATGCCAAAATCACCAGTATTAAAAATCATCAGTATTAAAACTGAATCTAAAATGTATTAAAGTTTAGTTTTTATCATTACATTATGGAAAAGAATGAACTTTATCACAGTATGCAATTTTTTTGAGAAGGACCTGTAGGTTTGGACTGTCGATACCTCATGAGGTACTTTGAGCTTCTATTTTTGGTCTTCTGTTTCCACAAACTGTAACACTCATGACCAATTAATTTACTTCTTAAATCTGTTGTGTTCCTGGAGTCCTGCTATGTGCTTTTTCATTTACAGAACATGCTGCAGTGCCGCCATTGAAGAAGCCTACAGTTGTTGGAGGTTTTGTTGCTGTCCGGATTCACCTTGAAGGCTGCAATGGATGCTGTCACCTCATTCTCCTTTCAAACCATGAATCAATATATTTGTTTCTCTAAATAATGTCATGCTAAACTTTTTTTCCTGTTTAAATTTATTGTATGCCATCCTGTGCAAACACCATCTATTGCAGCCTGTCTAGCCTCGAAGAGGGATCTCCTCTGTTTTTCCTCCTATATTTTCCTCCCTGTTGTAGCTTTTAGGGGGCTTTTCCTCATACAATGTAGGGACAGGGAATGTTGTGTTGCTGTTAAAGGCCATTGAGACAAATCTGTGAGCTGGGATTTTCGGGTATACAAATAAAATTAACCTGACTTACCCGAGGTTAAGGTGTTTGAGCTTCTGAAGACTGCTGATTTGAGTGGGTAGCTCTTCAATCTGGTTGTTGAACATGTTTAGAACCTCCAGATTCTTCAGCTCAGAGATGTTAGCAGGCACAGCTGGAAAATACACAGAAAAAGGTATATACATATATATATATATATAATAATAAAATAATATATTAATAAGTCCATTAGCTGCTTGTTGTCGTTGGCCTATCTCCTTGCTTATATATACAGTGGGGAAAATAAGTATTTGAACACCCTGCTATTTTGCTATTTCTCCCACTTAGAAATCATGGAGGGGTCTGAAATTTTCATCATAGGTGCATGTCCACTGTGAGAGAGATAAACTAAAAAGAAAATCCAGAAATCACAATGCATGATTTTTAATGATTTATTTGTGTGATATAGCGGCAAATAAGTATTTGAACACCTGTGTGTCATCTAGAATTCTGACCCTGAAGGACCTGTTAGTCCGCCCATTAGAAGTCCACCTGCACTCCATGTATCATCCTTAATCAGATGCACCTGTTTGAAGTGGTTAGCTGCATAAAGACACCTGTCCACCCCATACAATCAGCAAGACTTTAACTTGTAACATGGCGCAGACCAAAGAGCTGTCCAACGACACAAGAGAGAAAATCGTACACCTCCACAAGGCTGGAAAGGGCTACGGAGCAATTGCCAAGCAGCTTGGTGAAAAAAGGTCCACTGTTGGAGCAATCATTAGAAAATGGAAGAAGCTAAACATGATGGTCAATCTCAATCAGAGTGGAGCCCCATGCAAGATATCACCTTGTGGGGTCTCAATGATTCTAAGAAAGGTGAGGAATCAGCCCGGAACTACACGACAGGAGTTGGTCAATGACCTGAAAAGAACTGGGACCCCTGTTTCCAAGGTTACTGTAGGTAATACACTAAGACGTCATGATTTGAAATCATGCATGGCACGAAAGGTCCCCTGCTTAAATCAGCACATGTCAAGGCCCGTCTTAAGTTTGCATATGACCATTTGGATGATACAGAGGAGTCATGGGAGAAAGTTTTGTGGTCAGATGAGACCAAAATAGAACTTTTTGGTCATAATTCCACTAAGCGTGTTTGGAGGAAGAAGAATGAAGAGTACAATCCGAAGAACACCATCCCTACTGTGAAGCATGGGGGTGGTAGCATCATGCTTTGGGGGTGTTTTTCTGCACATGGGACAGGACGAGTGCACTGCATTAAAGAGAGGATGACTGGGCCCGTGTATTGTGAGATTTTGGGGAACAACCTCCTTCCCTCAGTCAGAGCATTGAAGATGGGTCGTGGCTGGGTCTTCCAACATGACAACGACCCAAAGCACACAGCCAGGAAAACCAAGGACTGGCTCCATAAGAAGCATATCAAGGTTCTAGCATGGCCCAGCCAGTCTCCAGACCTGAACCCAATCGAAAATCTTTGGAGGGAGCTCAAACTCCGTGTTTCTCAGCGACAGCCCAGAAACCTGACTGATCTAGAGAAGATCTGTGTGGAGGAGTGGGCCAGGATCCCTCCTGCAGTATGTGCAAACCTGGTGAAAAACTACAGGAAACGTTTGACCTCTGTAATAGAAAACAAAGGCTACTGTACCAAATATTAACATTCATTTTCTTAGGTGTTCAAATACTTATTTGCCGCTATATCACACAAATAAATCATTCAAAAATCATGCATTGTGATTTCTGGATTTTTCTTCTTAGTTTATCTCTCTCACAGTGAACATGCACCTACGATGACAATTTCAGACCCCTCCATGATTTCTAAGTGGGAGAAATAGCAAAATAGCAGGGTGTTCAAATACTTATTTTCCCCACTGTATATAAGCAAGGAGATAGGCCAATATATTCACTTGTCATCTGCAGCTAGAGAGGCAGGCACAAATCAATGGGCTGGTGAAAAAGAAAGGGAAGTTTATCGGATTATCAAGCTGGACAATGGAAGTAGAACAAGGTGAGAAGAAGGATACACCAGTGTGATGGAAAAATACACCTTACACTGTTCATCTTTATTCTGATAAGAAGCACAGCTGCACGAGCGCAAACTGTTCATTCCTTAGCCAAGGCCGAAGAGTTGCAACAAAAGCTGACACCTCACACTCTCTAAATTCCTATGTGTTTGTGTGCCCGTAAGCGTCTTGGTATAAAAAACTGTCCATAATGAGTGTCGCTGGAGATACTCAACCCTGCATTGGTCAGACTTGGGTTTCTCACCATATTTGCAAAGATTGTTCTTCTTTTGTTATTCTTTTTCAATAAACCACACAAAGACAACTGTTTGCTTGGATCATCTTTTCTATTATTTTACCTTTTATATTATTATTTATATATTGAGTCAAATTTCCACCACAAACTTTACCCTGCAAATTAAGTAATAGATAAATTTGTGCTAGAATTATAATTGTAATTGATAGTCTAAAGCAAGCACAAAAAAAATTCCAAGCCTGTTTAGAAAACAGATTGCTGTGTGGTTAGACAGAGCGAAGGTCACTTCTGTCGCTGCCGCAGATGGTAAAACACCCGTTATTCTAGGAGGGCCCGCAGCTGCAACAGCGTCGTCAACAACGCTGTCTGCGCGGACTGCAACATCACTGAAATCACCCAAGCCTCAAACAACCCTTTCGCTGACAGTTAAGGACTGAGTTCAGCGCATCTGTACCCCCAACCGCCCGCAAACCTCCTTGATGTCTCCTCATCTGGCATGTCAGAGGACAATCAATCTCCATCATACCCAAAAAACTTTAATCATATTTCTTCTCCCTCCCACACGCTCCAATGCTGGAGTAACCAGGTCAAGAAGGGCATCCGGTTCTTTTTTTTTATGACAAATGGACAGTGAAATGAAAGAGGCAATTAAAGACTGTCCTTCTCCCCATCATGGTGGTGATATCAATCACCACCAAATTTTTTCGAAATAAAAATATATAAAGTATCCACAATTGCAGACGTGCGGTCCTCAACTTGGCATGGCGTCCCACGAGCCCAGAGTTAAAAAAGCTGCTGCATTTGAAACCACTATGAGTTTGCCAAAATTGCCACTGTGGTCCAAGCAGATGATGAGAGTGTTGTGGACTTTTATTATCGTTTGGAAGAAGTTTGCACCGCACATTCAGGAAATGACAAACCTGAAAATTATACTGGGCCAGAGACCACATTTGAAATCATTTTTAAAATGGCCTACTGTGAGGGACTGCATCCAGCAATATTAAAAAGATAAAAGTGACCTTGGTTGGTGGTTGGCAAGACAACCGCATTCCAGAAGTACTACGCCACGCTAAACATGCAGAGGCGAAGATGAATGAAGGCAAAGCTAAGAAAGCTGAAGAAGTTGAAACTGCTCAGCTTAATGCAAATCTGGCAAAGGCCCATTTTACAGGAGGAACTTTTTGAGGCAGACGTAAGACAGGAGAATATTCTAATCAAAGTCCAGGGGGCCGTGAAAACGACAAATGTTTTAATTGCAATGACACTGGAGAAATGAATGTCCAGAACCATGCAGATGAGATGGCCGTACAAGTCGAGGGGGAAACCGCGACACCCTGGGAGAGCGGCCTGCCCGGTCATCCAGACATCTCTCTGACTGACCAGCTGACGAAGGAGAAACGACGGACGAGCAAATGATTAGCTAGCACCACACGCTTGCACTCAACACACACACACCTGCTCAATGCAATGAAGAAGTGCTTGCTACTGATACACTGCTTTCTAAGATTTTAGAGTTTGAAAATAAAACAAACAGGTGGGCACTTATATAGCTGTTGAAAGCCTGGCATACAACTAGTTACCAACTATTACTTGTATGATAAATGACAGGCCTGTTGAATTTATGGTTGACTTCAGAGCAACTCATTCAGTGATCCAATCGAGAGCTCTCTCTACAAAACTTAGTGGCAGAAGAATTTTGCTAGTGGTCAAAAGGTTTTAGATAAATTTTCAACTCCTCTACAATGTTCGTGGGCATCCCCAGACGGTACTGTCTCAACTAAACATTTGTTCCTTGTGTCAGAATTATGTCCATTGAATCTCTTAGGCTGAGATTTGATGATTATTCCCCATTTGATGATGGGGAATAACAATTCATTCCATGCCTAATGGTCTGCAAATTAGTCAAGAAAGTAATTCAACTTGTGTAAAAGTTGAAACAAAGCAGCCTCGATATGTTTATCAATGGTGGTTGGATTCAACAATGGGAGAGGCATTGTTAAAAACTGCACCTCCATTTTTGAATGCTGACTCAGACAAAACATACCTAATGACGAGTTCTGGTAACCATTCACTAAGGTCGTAGAAGAGCAGAAAATAGGCCTTGAATTTTTACACTTCTCTGCCCCCTAATTGGATTGGCTGGTGTGCTTTAATTACTGCAGGTGACCGCTCTTTTATTGTGTCGGCCACTCTAAGATACACCCTTGCCAAACATAGCATGGCCCACATGATGCAATCTGGGGCAAGGACGTGCCAGCCAACCATAAAATTTGGACTACAGGTGAAAAGGTAGTTTTTTCCCTGTTTCCACAGTGTGGCTTGGGATAGGTTAATGTATGGAAACCTTGAGCTATAGAGTTCGGGGTTTGTCAATCCGACTGTTACAATTCTAGAAGCTAGTCGAATTGAAATGAAGGCTCTGCGTGCGGTCCCTCTGCAGAATCATATTGTGCTGGACCATGTGGTCGCCTCGAGTGGTGGAATGCGCTCTGATTAACATGAGCTGTTGTATCTACATCCCTGATAATTCTGAGGATGGTGGAGTTATTGCAAAGGCCATACAAAATTTGACCTCTTTGTGTGATGCCATTGATCGCGATTCCTTTTTTGACTCTTAATGGGTTACTGGCTTTGGATGGCAGGAATCGCTTATTCGCGATGATACAACGGTTAGTGTTGCATTGCTTGTTCTCTGTTCGCTCTCCTGCTGTCTGGTGCCTCTTGTCAAATCTCTGAATGCTCTCATGCTCGCTTCTACCATGGTGAGATACACTGCTCTCCGTGCTGCAGCTGATCCTGACCCTGATGATGCTTTCTTGGATTTATTTCCTGATGAAGTTGATGTGTAAACCCTGTAATGATGGATTCTCTTAAACCTTAACCTTAAGTGTGAATCTTTTGATGTTTTTAGGGTGTTTTTCTTATCTCACAACATATATGCTCTTTGTATTTTGCATTAACCCTGTGTATACATGTATTCAAATATATATCTCACACTTACATATATTACTGTAACAAATTTTACATGTTATATTTTTCCTCACTCACTTATGTGTTTCACAGGTATTTTTGCATTGGTTGATCAATGTTAATCAAAAGGAGGGAGTTGTGATGGAAAAATACACCTTACAGTGTTCACTTTTATTCTGATAAGAAGCACAGCTGCACGAGCGCAAACTGTTCGTTCCTTAGCCAAGGTCGAAGAGTTGCAACAAAAGCTGGCACCTCATACTGCCTTAATTCCTATGTGTTTGTGTGCCCGTAAGCATCTTGGTATAAAAACTGTCCGTAAGGAGTGTCGAGGGAGAGACTCAACCCTGCATTGGTCAGACTTGGGTTTCTCACCATCTTTGCAAAGATTGTTCTTCTTTTGTTATTCTTTTTCAATAAACCACACAAAGACAACTGTTTTCTTGGATCATCTTTTCTATTATTTTACCGTGAGTCAAATTTCCACCACACCAGCCAGGCCCTGACCTGAATTCTGCCACAAGGATCAATGTTGAAGGGGTTAGGTCTAGGCATACTGATACTGTATTAGTAGGACCTGTGAGCTGTTGTGTGCATGTGTAAGGAGAATGAGAGAAGTCCTTAAATTGTGACTTGCCATGAAACCATGATCACAAACAGAAATCGTGGCCCTTGGATGTTGAAAAGGGAACAGAAAAAAAGTCTCTTTCTTAGACAGTCTCTCCAGTGGTAATCCTTCCATTCCCAGTGTCACTGGCATCAAAACACAACTCACTCACAAGTAGTCTCTGTTCAGTATTTCTCCAGCTAATTCTTTCTCCAGGTAAGTCCTCAAGAGAAGTGTCGGCCCAACCGTACACTCTAGCTCTTGTGTTCCTCTAGGAGAGTGAAACCATGAGCTCTCAAACCTGCCCGCCAACACAGGTAGGCTCTGAGTGCTTTATCTGCCTCCTGCCCTCAGCCAAACAGCAGTCATTAGCCACACCTATGTTGAGCAGGTCAAGCGATCATATAATATTGTTAGCTTCAGCTTTTTAATGCACCTTACCCATTCTTCATGAGAATTATGTGCAGTACAGTATATGCCAATGAATGTGCAGGTGAATCCTCAACTGAAGTCATATAATCATTGACTTATCTTAATCATTGATTGTCAATGGATTTAACAAAAGAAAGCCTATTTATCCCAGTTATCATATTCTATTAGCCTAAAAAAAAAAAGTATATTTATTGGTTATTGTTATTGGCCCTGAAATTTTTTATCAGCATCTTCTGATCAACAGCAAATGAAAACGTCCACCAAGAGAAAAACAACGTTCCTCATTTCATTCACAGGCATTCATTTTTGTGTATATCACTAATCATCATCATTATTTTTTTCATTTTTGTAGTTTTTTATTTTTTATTTTCAGTTAATCCAACTATAATATAAACAAAGGAACAGCTGTCTTTGTGTGTATGTGTCTATTATGTCCCAATACATATCTTAAGAACCATTCATGCAATTAAATTCACACTTAAAGGCAAGTGTCTTGCTGAGTAAGTGCAGTGTTGAATTTGTTTGACACATTACACATGTATCAAATACCAACTGTTGTTTAAAAGGAGCAGTTCTCCAAAAATTAAGTTGTTTGAATAAGACATCCTCAAGACCACATTGTGCTGAAAATTGTGCTAATAACTTAAGTTTAAATAACTACAATAGAAAATAAATTGAAAAAAGTTATAGTTAAACTTTAATATTTCAGTTCCTTGTGTGGGATGAGAGGAAATTTGGCATGTACATTCAAAACAAAGAAATCCTAAGTGTGTGTAGCATGTTAGGAGCACCACTAAATTGTAAAATCTACAATGCATGTGAGGCATCAGGGGGGATTGGTACTATTCTCTCTAGTTGTTGAGTCAGCTCATTTCAAAATGGCACTGTACTAATTGATTCAAAAAGCAGTGTCTGACCCCAAACCAAAGTTTCAGATGAGCTGAGGACATCCCAATAGCATGATGATGCTTGTCTTTATATTACAACTTGTATATACTGAATCAGAGACATAGCAGCATTACAGTGGGTCAGAATGGCAGGTATTACAATACAACAGAAAATGGAATCAATCAGTAATGACAGGCTCTCTGGAATTTCTAGTTTAATACATTCTGCTGGTTTACAGAAGATGTTAGAAATCCATTTCATTTTGCAAACATTTCTCTGTGGACCTCTGGCCTGAGCTCAATTAACAGAATACCACAAATTTCTGTTCAGGTGGACAAACCTTAATTATTTATATAATCTTCCATAAAGTATAGGATATTGATTTCCATATGGTTTCTTCAGCCTTGTTCTGTGTAAGTGTGACCCAGGGAGTTTCTGGATTATAGTTTGTATGTCAGGGTGTTTGAGGGTGAATATCACAGCAGCTGTGCAAGGAGATAGGCAGACATGACAGGTGATGTGGTGTTGGAGTGTGATAGAATATGGTAAACTGCAATGAGTGTGATGACAACAGTGGAGGCACCTGATAATGGTGGCTTTCCTTCAAATAGAAGACTTACAACATGTCGCTAGAATTCTCAACTGCCTTCATGTAGCTGCATTACCTTCATCCTATCTGATGCTAGGATGTATAGTATCAATAAATCATATTGGAAACAAGTGAAGTGAGCAAGAGAATCCACAATAAATTAAAACAAATTTGATAGGGACAGCTAAAATTTACCTTACAAGGAACTGAGTGTTCCATGAGAGCGCCTGCAGGTCAGTAATTACGGAAATTATGTTATCCTTATTTATGTCTGATCTGGGCTATTAATACTCCAGCAAAGTGAGGTGTATGTAATCTATCTATCTCAAGAAGCAGATTAGTAAATAGCACCCGCATAATCACCCCAGAAGGTGAACATGAAATGATGTATTTTAAACATGATTTTATTTTACGAAATACATATTATGGTCTAATGAAGGCTTTTATTTGAGTTCCCCCCCATTTACAGACAAGATGTTTGCAGCCATTCAGGAAGGACACTGATGGACAAATGGATAAACATTTTCTCTTTTTGTCTTCCAGTATTAAATGACCTATTTTATCATTACTAGTGACATAATGTTCACTATGCTCTGCCTGGTACTATTACGAAAACAGGGAACTTACTGCATAGCCATAACATTTGCTTCCATTTTTCCCAAGTTGTGGAATTACCGAATCCCATTCGATCTGCAGTCCTCTCAATCCTTAAAAAAGGATAAGGTCAAAACTCTTTTGAAGACGCAAGGTCAGTTTTAGTACATTACTCATGTTGTCCCTATCACTTTGGGTAAAAGCTTCTGCTAAATGAACTTGTAAATTAGAAACTTTTACAATATTCATAACATATACATTCTCCTGGGTGCAGTAAAAACTACAAGTTTATATTAAGAACTGATCCTGGAATTTTATAATAATGCAAATGTTACTTTTACATTGTCTTATCCAAATGCCAATACTGTCCATATACAATAAATGAAAGTGACCATTAGAAAACTGAAGAAAAAGTTAAATGACTTTTATTAATTAGCATTAAAATATAGAGAAAAAAAGAATTGAGAATTGCAGCCACATTTCAGACGGAGAAAAAAAAAAACTTTACTAACCTACTGTATCAGTTTTAATTGATAGTCATTTGAGGGGCTCATCAAGGGGTCCGCCTTTACAATAGATAGGGAACGAGGAAAGGAAAATTTGTTACTCAAAAACGTGTTTCTTGTTGTTTTCACTATGCAGATTATTGTGTGGGAATTAAATGTATGGACAGAAAAAGCTATTTCTCTGTGCTCAGATTTGAGTTCAATGACAACCAAGATTTGTGATATCACAACTAGGTTGGAGCCAATCATAGTCCTGTATAGAATTTCATGTGAAAAATTGAAGCTTGACTCCCGTAAACTGAGAGGTTATCTAACCCCTTTTCACAGAGATATTTTGTATCCTGCAGTTAAAATTTCTGAATGAACAGTATTTTAAAATACTGAATCAACAGTATTGATTTGTAGATTTTGGAGTTTTTAATGAGGAAAGATAATTTTTTTTTAATTATTAATATTATTAGACTGATTCAACTGTTTTTTGTGGAAAAAAAACAAGTCAAACAAGACAAATTATTATTCAAAGCCAAATCTTGAAATCTTGATGAATAGGATCTTTGACGACCACACTAAGAATACTATATTTATACTTACTTATTTGACAGACTTTTGTCTTTGTTATAAGCATTCACTTTTACTATTAAAGTAACAATATATAACCAATTTACAACCAGAGTTGTATTTTGCATTTTGGTTAGTGTAATTTTGTTGTAGGTCTGTGGTGACCTCTCCTGGTGCAAAACACTACATCACTTTAGTGTAGCTGTTACTTAAGATTTATTAGGAACATACTTCCAGTTCCACAGAACATATATAAATATTAAAAACTTAAAACAGAGGTACATGAGCTGCAATAGCAGTAGTTAAATGCTCTAACATCATAACTCTGACTATATGAATCTCTCTCTCAAAAGGGTGTGTGTGTGTGTGCGTGTGTGTGTATAAAGCATCAGGTGATAATGACAAGTTGTATATGAAGATGTTCTCCAGAAGTCCTGCTGCAGAACAGATCCTACAAGACCTATGACACCAGCGAAATTACAAAAACTACTCATCAGACGTTAGATTACTGAGGTTCAATTTTGTGCACAAAAAAATTAGATCATTGCATATTTTTTGTTGTGTGCAAAAGCTCTGTAAGCTGTTGTGGCAATGTGTCATTAACCTCTAAATTTTTCTCACTAGACATGCACTGTGTGTGTTGCTGGGTGGAAAAAGGGTTGGTCCCACCTGTTACGGAAGCCAGTACGGCTGTCTCAGTTTAGAAAAAAATGAGAGACAGATATTTTAATCTGAAAAAATACATATTCAGCTGACTATCATCGAACATAACATGAACTGGTGTCTGTGAGAGCACAAAAGATAGAGGGAGAAGCTTACCTGTGAGCTTGTTGTGGCTGAGGACGAGCTGAGTGATGTTGGAAAGAGTGACTGTAAAACCATGGTACAACAAGTCAGCACAGCAGAAAATATATATATATATATATATATATATATATATATATATATATATATATATATATATATATATATATATATATATATATATAAGAATCCTATTCAAAGATGCATTCTAATAAAACTGATATAAAACTTATATACATTTTATATGAAATATTTTGAAGGGAGTGAAACGGATCCCAAACATTCAGGAAAAAAACAATTGTGAATTGGAACTGATCATGTCCGTCTCTCTCTCTCTCGTTTTTATGCTTACATAACATACAATATTTATTCCAACATCTTTCTACCACTAGCGCTAATACCGTGTACAGTAACCTATGACCTATTTACACTGTTTTTATTAGGCTGCACCACGTAAGCCGTGATGTGTTTTGCTAAAATGCTCGGTTGTTGCTTATCTCAATTAGTAAAACTAGTGCCAGTCAAACGTAGACTGGCAGCTACTGTTTTTACAGCACTGAATTTACAAAAAGTGACTCTAATTGAACTAAAAATTAAATATAAGTTGTCTAACGTGTTTCGTAGATTCGTCAGGTGAGACCCTAAAACTGCCGATTAACGGAAACGTTATAGCAGTGTGGTTCCAAGGTTCGTTTCCGGTAAACAGTAAGAAAAGAAAAGTTGAGACTTACACAGTCCTGGGATGTCCAGCATGTTTGTAATACCCCTGTCACACATCTCAACCTCTGGAAGGTTCTTATCCCGACTCTCTTCCACGATCTTCTTCAAAGACTTTGACATCTTTTTCCTGAAAAGAATCCAATTTTTTTTTTTGCTTAGTTTAGAAACGTAGGCTAACGTTCCGTTTTAGCCTTTGACGTTAAGTCAAAATAAGCAAAATAAGAAAAACTCAGAATCACTCTTATTATGTCTACAGATGATACTGAGCGAAGGTACCGCTGACAAGGCTTACCTTTAGAAAAGCGCAAAGAAAAAATAGATTTAGTTAGAATTCCTGATCTTCGCTTCAAGCTCACGCCCTACCGGAAGTTTACGGGAGAGGCTCCATACCATAATAGGATACTTCCTGTTCCCCGATGTATTTAGTCACACTCCGGTTTTATCAGAAGCTGATACTGCTTTCAGTAAGTAGTAAAAACACTGAAAACAGAACACTATTCAATAAAGATGCGATATAAAGCAAAGAATCCGGTTGCTCTGCTTCCTCCTCCTTTCATCATTACACCCTCCGTATCCATGGTTTGTGTGACTGACAGATGCTGAAACCAAAGAATTACTTTTAAGTATTGTTTTTAATAATTCAAAAAAAAGATTACAATCTGAAAGTATTCTTATTATATTTTATATTCCACATACTTTTCATATAGAGAACACCAAAACAGATTTTGTTTGAAGACAATTGTCCGTCCCTGACTCCTAGCTGTTGGAATAATTAGATAGATATAGATAGATAGATAGATAGATAGATAGATAGATAGATAGATAGATAGATAGATAGATAGATAGATAGATAGATAGATAGATAGATAGATAGATAAACTTTATTGATCCCACAACGGGGAAATTTGTGTGTTACTGCAGCGTTACAGATAAAGAAAAAGAAAAATAAAGTTGAAGAAGATAAAAAAACTATAAAAAAAATAAAAAAAACACACAACACAATGTACAAATTCGCAGAATTTGTTAATCCGCATACACAGTATGCATTATCAACAGAATGGAGAGAAAATGCTAATAAATAGTAAGAAAAAAAGTATGCATAAGCAAGGCATATATACATACATACATGGACGTACATACCTACATACATACACATACACACATATTTGCATATATATATATATATATGGACATACATATCCACGCACATACCCACATGTGAACATACATAGCTAATGCACACTTAAGGTGCAGGGTGTGTGTGAAGAGAAAAAGTGACCAGTGAAAAAGTGACAGTGACTACAGTGAGGTTTATGTTTTGTTATAAAGTCTTATTGCTGTCGGGATGAATGATCTGCGAAAGCGCTCCTTCTTGCAGCGAGGGTGTTTGAGTCTCTGGCTGAAGGAGCTGCTAAGCGCACCCACTACCCCATGCAGAGGGTGATGGGGGTTGTCCATGATGGATGTCAGCTTTGCCAACATCCTCCTCTTTCCCACCACCACCACCGACTCCAGAGGACATCCCAGTACAGAGCTAGACTTCCGTACCAGTTTGTCAATTTTCCTTCTGTCCCCCTCTGAGCATCCGCCCCCCCAGCAGACTACTGCGTAGAACAGGGCAGATGCTACGACGGAGTCGTAGAAGGTCTTCAACAGAGTCCTGCACACACCAAAGGACCTTAGTCTCCTCAGCAGGTGAAGTCGACTCTGGCCCTTCTTGTACAGGACATCAGTGTTTGTGGTCCAGTCCAGTTTATTGTTCAGGTGAACACCCAGGTATTTGTAAGAGACCACTCTCTCAATGTCTTTTCCCTGGATGCTCACCGGTGTGGTGGGGAGGGACTTCCTCCTGAAGTCCACAACCATCTCCTTTGTCTTGCTGGCGTTGATTTGGAGAGCGTTGATCTCACACCAGCTGACAAAGTCATTGATGACCCCCCTGTACTCCTGGTCGTTCCCATCTGATACACACCCGATGATGGCCGTATCATCTGAGAACTTCTGTAGGTGGCAGTTGTCCGAGTTGTAGGTGAAGTCTGAGGTGTACAGACTAAACAGAAAGGGTGAGAGCACTGTACCCTGTGGCGCCCCCGTGCTGCTGACTACCACCTCAGACACACAGTCATGAAGCCTGACATACTGTGGTCTGTTGGTGAGGTAGTCGATGGTCCAGGCCGTCAGCTGCTCATCCACTCCGGCTCCCTCCAGCTTCCCTTTCAGCAGTGCAGGCTGGATGGTGTTAAAAGCACTGGAGAAGTCAAAAAACATGATCCTCACCGTGCTCGCGGCTTGTTCCAGGTGGGAGAGAGATCGGTGCAGCAGATAGATGACAGCGTCATCCACACTGATGCCGGGCCGATAGGCGAACTGCAGAGGGTCCAGTGCTGAGCTCACCAGTGGGCGAAGGTGGTGCAGAATGAGCCTCTCCAAGGCCTTCATCAGGTGAGAAGTCAGGGCTACAGGTCTGTAGTGATTGGGCTCCCTCGGCCGTGCGATCTTAGGCACTGGAACTACGCAGGAAGTCTTCCATAGTTCAGGAACCCTCTCCAGGTTCAGACTCAGGTTAAAGATGTGCAGGACCACCTGACCTGCCTTCCTGACCTTTGTCTTCTTTAGCTGACTTCTCACCTGATCAGCTGTGAGGCAGATCTGTGGCTGGTCCGGGGTGGGGGGAAGGGCTGGCTTTGTTGTTGGTAGGTGTAATGGGGTGGGGGGAGGGGCTGGCTTTGATGTGGGTAGGTGTAAAGGGGGTGTGGTGGGATGGAACGAGGAGAGTGCACCTGGCAACAGCACAGCGCCAGAAGAGGGGGGAGAGGGGGGGGGGGACAGCACATGGAGGGGGGTTGATGGAAGCTGGGGGGTGGGGGAGGTTGTTGGTCCAGAATCGAATCTATTAAAAAACAGATTCAATTCATTGGCCCACCCCCGGTCGGTGGACACTGCTACTCCTCTATTGTCCTTGAGGTGACCAGAGATCTTGTTCATAATTGTGCAAAAAATAAATAATATACATTAACACAAACAAATAACAGTCAAGAAAGACCTTTTTCAACCCTTATCTGAAGCCTCCACCTATATAATGATTTTGCAATGTTAAAGAGTACAAACATGTACATACAAGAATTATAAACTATGATAATTAAAAACACATAACAGCAATTAAATGATCATCATCTTATCTATAATAACATCTTACATAGCAATTTAACAAGGAGCTTTACCACCAACAGGTAAGAGAATACAAATTGTCAGTTGTTATACATAAGGGGATGAAATATTTCTTTTATCATCAGGATTCCTTTTTGACTATTTATTATTGATATGTGGTGATCTTTCTGTCTGTAACACAGCTGTTCCCTCCCTTTCCTTAGGTCATATATATAATGTAGCCAATTATTGTTTTTTGTGCAAACTAATAAATCTAAATGATTTATAATACACTATAGCCATATATCACTATTAGATTCACCTTATTTCTCTTTAATTTGTTTATTCAATTGTTTCAAATTTTTAATTCTAACATCTTGTTGCTCTTTTGATGTATTGTCACTGGGTGGCACTGTTGCTTTGCCTATAAGGGTGTATAAGCCAAAAAACAGTACGTAGTAAAGTTTTTGTATTTAAAAAAAAGTCTGAATACAAAAAAACGTGAAGAACTAAACTCAAAAATGTGGCATTTAAATCGTGAAAGGTGCTCCTAGTCAAAAAAAAATATCAAGCTAAAATAGTTTGTACCATATTGTACCACTGAGTTTCCCAAACTATATGTGGCAAAGTTCTCTTCTTACTTTCAATTCTAAAATCATATTGTACAAAAAAAAAAATAATAATAATTTTATACAATACACTAACCTTTTGATCTAATCGAAATATAAGTCTGCAAATCTTTTTTTTTTAATCATATTAGTGCAGTGCCTGTGGTAAGTGTATATATATATCTATCTATATATATATATATCCATCCATCCATCCATTGTCTATCCCGCTTATTCCCTTTCGGGGTCGCAGGGGTCTGCTGGAGCCTATCCCAGCGCACTTTATGGGCGAGAGGCAGGGGGATACACCCCAGATGGTCGCCAGCCAATCGTGGGGCAATATATATATATATATATATATATATATATATATATATATATATATATATATATATATAAATCTCTTACTTTCCCTATATACTGTAACGACCTGGGCATGTTACTGTTAGATGTGTTCATAAATAAATTAATTTAGGCCCAGATTCTGTTCTTTCGAGTAACAATGCTGGAATTTCCTTAAAGGTCTATGATTGCATTTTGGAGTTGTCAGGAGTTTTCCAACTAGCTCAATACCTGTTAGAGATCAGAATAAATGAGAGTCAGACACCAGAGCTTACTTTGTACAAAGGGCACCCTGCTACTGCAACATCTAAGCCACAGTGAGCAGAGATGCGCAGAGCAGTTCCTCGTTCCTTTACTTATACACTCAAAACAGATACATAACCGCGTCATGCTTTCGGGCGCGGTGGTATGCTAACATCTCTTGATACGGTTACAAAAACAAGTACATCTGTGACAACAGTTTCTTGGGTGAGAAAAACTGGTTCAAAATGTTTTGTCTAGGGCATCATGACATCTTTGGAGAACCCCTTACGAAAATTAACCATGGTTTTACCATGGGAAATACCGTGGTTTTACCATGGTTTTTTGGGTCATGGTTTACCATGGTTTTTTTGTGGTAACCATGGTTATACTATGGTTTTTATGTAGTAACCATGGTTCTACCATGGTTTTTGGAAGTACCATGAACCAACCATAGTAATACTATGGTATCCAAAAACCATGGTAGAACCATGGTTACTACATAAAAACCATAGTATAACCATGGTTACCACAAAAAAACCATGATTAACCATGGTTACCCAAAAAACCATGGTAAAACCACGGTATTTCCCATGGTAAAGCCATGGTTAATTTTCGTAAGGGACAACTGCGAATACAGAATGTTATTCCCAGGCTAGATGGCTTTATCAGCGTGTGACACTCTCAGCAGCCTTCTAACAGTCCCTCTTGTTGTCACATGCAGAGAACAGATTATATGCAATAATCCACAGTCGAAAGTAATGATAAAATGAGAGAAACATAAGAGAAACATAAGAAAAACATAAAAGAAACAAAAAAGAAACATAAAAGAAACATAAAACCATCAAGGAACGAGGCATAAACACAATGAGTAGCATAAAACATAAAATTTGCAAGTTAATATATTATGTACATTGTTGTGAAATCAGGGATAAATAAGAGTCATCGGTATATAACAACTTCTTTCGATTTTCTGTTATAATTCATTATTATTTTCCCGTAACATTTCGCACACTTTCTTCTGCCTCTTCTTCTGAATCCGTTGACGAGTCTACACCTCCTGGTGTCATCGTGAGGCAATGGAGTGGTTGGTGTTGCAGCTGTTTGGGCTTGCACTGCAACGAGACTGGTTATACTGGAGAGCATACACAGAGAGTTTTTAGTCTTTTAATTCTCGTAATTTTCAGGATCTGGGAATAGATCAGGGAGGTTATGGAGAGCGATGTCCTCCGAATCTTCACCATCAGAGATTGGGATACGACCAACTTCCACAGAAACATCCTGTTGTAATGCAGAATAGGCATACTCACGCTGCAATATATATTGGCCTACAGTAGTGCCCACCCAGCGCAGCAACAACGCTTTAACACAGGTCAACAGAATTGTGCAAAAACAGACTGCTAGGGATAGTATCACAAACACATTTTTCAGGCACGCCCAATTCTGACGGTGTATACCATCAATCTGCTGTTCTATGAAGAGAGATAGATTTCTTATTTATTTAGCTCACAGTACCAGACTCGGTCTGTGCCTCCAGACCCACCAGGCTAGCCCTGTGTGGTGTCCAGTAAGCCGTCCTGTGAGTGCTCTAGACTTTCTCACTAGACGATCCCTTAACTGCCTCAGTTACCAATTTACAGTGTGATAGGTGTATCCAGGTGGCTCGTTCACTTATCTTTATTGCCGCCGGTGTGGTCAGGAGCACCTGGAACGGGCCTTCCCAACGTGGGCTGTTCCACCTCGTCCTATTAATTGTCTCTTACCAACACCCAGTCTCCAATGTGAATCCTGTTTTTAGAGGGCGATACGGGATCATTAGGTATTTGATTTTGTATTTGTACATCATCAGTCTTCAATAATTTAGCCATATAGTCTGCTAATGTGTGTTCCTCATCAGATTTCACCAGATCAGAATTAAAGTGTGGCATAGGAAAACTGCGGCCATGCACTATTTCAAATAGTGTTAGTCCTTTTTCTCCTTTAGTAATTCTCATCCACATTTTGACTAATGACAAACAATCATTCCATGGTCTATTAGTTTCTGCCATTGTTTTTCTCAATCTATTTTTAATAGTTCCATTTGTTCTTTCTACCAGACCTGCAGAGGGTGATGTTATACCCAATGCTTCTCCTGTTTTAGTTATGGTTTCATTTACAAAATGGGTACTGTTATCTGATCGGATAAGTCTCGGTATTCCATATGTAGGAAAAAAATGATTACATAGTTTAGTTGCTACTGTTATGGCGTCATTTCTTTTGGTTGGATAGATTTCCACCCAATTTGAAAATACATCTATTATTACTAATGCATATCTTCCTTCTTTAGAATCACTCAATTCTATGAAATCCATATGTATAGTATGGAATGGATGTGGTGGCTGTGGAAAATGTCCCCTCTTGGGTCGACATTGACCTTTTGAGTTGTTTTTTAAACATATCATACATTTTGATATAAATGTCTTTTTTTTTTTTTCAAAATTTATGGTATAGTAGGTTCTATTTACTATTGTTACCATCCCTCCTGTTGAGACATGGGTTATTCCATCGCTCACTAAGCACGCTGTTTGATGTAATGCTTTGGGTAGGATGGGTTTATCATTTATGTAGTGGATATTGTTTTTAAAATTAGCGCCTCTTTTGTGCCAAATTTTTGTTCAGCAACCGGTTGTTTTTGATAGTCTTTTAAGATTTCAGAGTCAATTTCAGTGTTTTGTGATGCAAGTGTGTTGATTTTTATTGTGGGTTCAGAGAGTGCTGCCGCTTTAAGATAAGAAAAGATAAGATAAGATAACTTTATTAATCCCACAATGGGGAAATTTGTCTGTTACTGCAGCGTTACAGAATAAAGAAAAGAAAATAAAAGCTGAAGAAGATAAAAACTATAAAAAATAAATAAATAAATAAATAAAAATACACAACACTATGTACATGTAGCGCCCCCTAGCTGTCAGGCTATTTATTGGAGTGCGCTCCCCGAATCCATTAGTGTCGGGAGATCTCTCTCCCTATAGTTAACTAATGCACTGGTTTGAATAAAGTATTTCTCAAAGTGTGACTTTTGTATTATTCAATTATATTAAGCATACTACTAGACTATATTGCATTACCCACTAACATTATATATCAAGTTGGTAAGTAAACAGTATAACCAAGTGTCTTTGCAAATTGTATACCAATGTATTATAAATGCTTTACAGGAATTTCTACCTTCAATGAATTTTAAATAAACTAGTGTATTTTATACAATGTCATATGTTTTACCCTTGCTACTTTACATGAATTAGATGTCCTATATGAATTTAGCACTTTTACATTCACCAACAATTTCCCCTTTAAACTCAATATTCACTACATCACTGTATTATCACACTTAAACATTCACATTGACACCAAACGTAAAGTTCAACTATTTACTGAATAGTATTTGTAAATATATACATATAAACACGTTAAACCAAATTTTGTTATCTTTTCGTTTCAGTTCTTTTCAACACAGTTCAGTTATCAATACAGTTCAATTCTTTTCAACACAATTCACTCTTAAGGATATAGCAACTCAGAACTGCTCCTAAATACCTACTAATGCCGGCAGGCTATCTAACCTATATAAAAAATGAGCAGGTAATATCACACGCATAAAGAAAAAGGGTACCCAACCAAATTAGGTGTTACTTCAGAGCGATGCAGGCCTGTGGTGTAGCTTGCGAGCATGGAGACCTTAAACAAAATGGCAACTTCGCGCCTTAGCGCAGAAAAAAAACTCACTGGCTGCTGGTGGTCGACACTAGCGAACCCTCTGTAGCCTCGCAGTGCTGGCGATGCTGTAGCAGTAGCCGTCGTCGTCACCACTGACCAACTGTGCTGTCAAGTATTAAAGTCCGGTGGTGTGATAGTTGCAGTGAAGCCGGGCAGGTCACTCGCTTTCACAGTCACTTGTAGACTTCGTCGTGCTACGTCGGTTTAACTAGCACGGTATAACTCGATGGGACTTTTTACCAAAGTCCTCCACTAACACAGATGACATACAAATACTCGGGTAGACTGTTGCTAAGAGACTCACTGTTCGTTTGTCACTTAAACCTTAACTGTTCATACACCAAAATTAGTGTTTTGCCAACTTCAGGCACTCCTTTTTTTTAAACCTGCAACTTCTCCGTGTCCGTCTTTGTTTGTCTTCCCCGCTGCTCTGCCCCTGCCCACACACTTCCTGCCTCTTCCTGATTGGCCCCTTCTCTGATTAGCTCCGTTACAGGTACACACATTTCAATAAAATCAAACAAATTAAAAATACAACATATCAGTTAAAAAAAAAACAATAAGTCTATTGAAAAAAACCAATAACATCCCACAGGGCTACATCCTCCCCTTACTAAATGTCTAAATGTCCTCATTAGACACTAAACACTCACAACTTTAGTACATTAACCTAAACTTTCAATATCATAGTAGAACTCTAGGTTCCTAATTATGAATTACATGATTTGATGACAATACCTCTATGAACTATGATAAGTGGTTGCTCCCTAGATTTACCAGGTTCATCATAAGTAAGTCTTGGTACCGGTTTTATTTGTCTTTTCGGTCTTGTTCTAAGTACTCTGTCAGTTTCTGGTCTAAAGCTCAATCTTTGTTTTGGAGTACGGACAGGGGTTCTGTAGACATTATGATCAGTCTCAGAGTCGGACGGATCAGCATCTGCCTCAACATGACTTTCTCCATCTGCTTGTTCAGGTTCTGACTTAACGGTTGGTGGCTCAGGACTTGAGTCTCTGGCATCTTCCTGCTCTGAATGCACAGATTCTCTATCAGAAACATCTCTCCTTGTCAGCAGGCTTTCCAGATACTCTCGGTATGGTATGTAGGATACTTCACACTCCATATCTGACGAGGAATTGGTCATCTCTGGAACCTCTTCTCTTTGTGTTTTATTCTGTTGTCTTTTTCGGGTCCTGGTTGAACATGTTCTGGGTCTCACAGGCGCTTCATCACATTCCTGCTCATCAGGCATCCTCACTGACTGCCCAATAGGTAAGAGATGATCACAATGGATGGTCCTTACACTGCCCCTACCTCCCTCAGGTCTCACACGGTAGACAGGTAAGTTTGGCAGCTTTCCCACAACCACATGGGGTATGGAGCTCCATTTGCTCTCAAGTTTGTGTTTCCCTTTGAGTCCTAAATTCCTCAGTAGAACACGGTCTCCCTCTTGGATGTTCTGGAAACTAACCTTCTGGTCATAGGCTCTCTTGTTTCGCAGGTGTGTCTTATCTGCAGCTTGACTTGCCAGTTGATAAGCTCTTTGCAGATCATGCTTTAAATTCTCCACGTACTGATAATGGTTTCTCTCTTCACTCCCATCACTTGACGTTCTGAAGCACAGGTCTATTGGGAGCCTTGCTTCCCTACCAAACATCAAGTAATACGGGGAGAATCCTGTTGCATCACTTTTTGTGCTGTTATACGCATGCACTAATGAGGCTACATGCTGACTCCAGGATTTCTTCTTCTCTTGCCCTAATGTAGCCAGCATAGAGAGCAGTGTACGGTTGAAACGTTCGGGCTGTGGATCCCCTTGGGGATGATAGTGAGTCGTTCTTGACTTCCTCACACCTAAGGTTGTGACTCAAAGTCTCTTCCCTGATCGGAATGAATTCTTGCAGGCAATCCGTAGTGTACGAAATACTTTTCAACCAGAATCTTTGCTACTGTCAAGGCTTTCTGATTCTTAGAAGGGAAGGCTTGAGCATACCGGGTAAAGTGATCGGTCACAACTAGTATGTTGCTTATGACTCGGGAATCCAGTTCCAATGACAAGAAGTCAATGCATAATAGGTCCATATAATAGGACCACTGCTGACAATGTGATGCAAGGGAGCAGCCCTCTTAGCAGGTGTTTTACAGGTTAAGCACAACCCACAGTTCTTTACATATTCCTCTACATCATGAGTCATTTTGGGCCAATAGAATCGTGCCCTTAATAGCTCAGTGACTCTTTCAACACCTAAGTGGCCCGTGTCATCGTGTAGAGAGTGCAACACCTGTCCTCTGAGTTCAGCAGGCAATACTAACTGAAACACCTCCTCCTCACCCTTTCTGCTTCTTCGGAACAGAAGTCCATCTCTCATCACAAATCGGCCAACTTCCCTTTTCATCAACCGCATAGCAGGATCCAACTGTCGGTCGCTAGGCCACACTCCTTGCTTCACTGCCTCAATCACCGGTCCAATCACAGCATCTCTCTTCTGGGTGGCTATCAAATCAGCCTTCGACAGCTGCTCCAGTGAACCTAATTGTAACTGAGATGGAAAGGCATACGCATCGGGGATACAAGCTGGCGAAGCACATAACACATCGACATATCTGGTAGGAACTGCTGATGACGCACTGACCCGCTGACATATGGACTTCACCAAAGTCTGTGGCACGCTATCCCACACCCCAGGCTCCACCACATTGGCTATGTTGCGGGACAACAGGTCAGCGTCCACATTTGCTTTCCCAGGCCTGTACTGTACATCAAAATCATAGGTGGCAAGTGCGGCGAGCCAGCAATGACCCGTCGCATTGAGCTTAGCAGTGGTAAGTACGTACGTTAACGGGTTATTATCTGTGCGTACTGTAAACTTGGCTCTGTAAAGGTAGTCGTGGAATTTATCAACAACTGCCCATTTCAGTGCAAGGAACTCTAACTGATGAACTGGATATCGCTGTTCTGCAGAGCTCAACTTCCTACTTGCAAAGGCAACTAGTCGAAGTCCCTCTGGATGTTCCTGATACAGTACGGCTCCAAGCCCTTTGAAACTCACATCAGTGTGAAGAATGTATGGATTGTTCGCATCAGCAAAAGCTAACACGGGTGCTTTGATCAAACAGTGAATAATGCGCATGAATGCTTCGTCACAAGACTGGTCCCATCTATCATTGAATGGCTCCACTTCCTTGAAATAGGACTTTGTCTTGTCTGTAGTTAGTTTCTTTCCCGACCGTTTGGGTGCATAGCCCTTTGTCAGTTCTGTGAGAGGCCTAACTATAGAGGAATAACTTTCTATGAATCGACGATAATACCCACAGAATCCCAAGAAAGATCTTAACGACTTGAGGTCTGTGGGCTTCGGCCATTTGGCGACTGCCTCTATTTTTTCTGGGTCAGTAGTGACACCATCTGCGGAAACTATGTGTCCAACGTACTTAACTCTGGTTTGACAAAACTGACATTTGTCAAGGGAAAGTTTTAACCCTACTTCTTCTAGCCGATCTAACACTCGTAATAGACGCTCTTCAGGCTCTTCTAACGAACGTCCAAAGACTATTAAATCATCCAAATACACCAACACCCGGAGGAGATTCATATCACCCCCAGCCTTCTCCATTAATCTCTGGAATGTGGCTGGGGCTCCGGTTATGCCTTGAGGCATTCTCTCGAACTGGAAAAAAACAAGGGGACAAATAAAAGCGTTTTTTCCCTTGTCCTCCTCAGCCATCGCAATCTGATAGTAACCGCTCCGTAAGTCTAATACGGAAAAACCATTTGCTTCCCGACAGGCAATCTAATGCATCATCTATACGGGGGGTTGTGTATTGATCTGGCACAGTACGACTGTTAAGGGTTCGATAGTCCACGCACATGCGGATGCGCCCAGTTTTCTTTCTGGCAATCACGATCGGTGATGTGTACGGACTGCGTGATTCCCTGATAATCCCAGCCTTTAACAACTCCTGCAAGTGCTCGCGAACATCGTCAATGTCAGCTGGAGCCAGGCATCTTGAATGTTCTCTAAACGGCCTTGGGTCTGACAACCGGATGTGATGCTCCACGTCCTTGGCTAACCCAACATCCCATTCCTGCAGGGAAAATACACTGGCTCTTTCACATAACTTCTGATGAAGTCGCTGCTTCCACTGATGAGGGATAGGTGAATCACCAAACTGGATCAATTGCGTGTCTAACTCTGTAGCCACAGTTGCTATCCCAGTCTCTGTCTTAGGAGATGGCACAACAGGATCAGCATGGCAGAGCTGGCCTAACACTGTGCCAACTGAGATAACTGTATCTCTCAGAGACTCATTTTGGATCAAAACAGTAAAATGTTCCTCATCCACTGCGGTACGCATTACTACCATAGGCTGCAGCAGTACCCCTGATGGCAGTGGGACAGTCGGTGATGCCTCCAACATCAGCATGTCTCTAACCAGAGGCTTCTTCCACTCTACCTCACAGACAGCAACACATTCACCACCAGGAGGTAAGGTAAGTGAACCTGGACCCATCCATTTAACACATCCCACTTTGTCGTCATCTCCTTCAACGGGGAACTGATCTACAACCACATATCCCAGGTACGGGTAACTGGTGTCACTGAGTCCCAATATTGCTAGCCCAGACACTGGCTGTATAGGAGTGTCTGGTAAATGGCGGTTGTACCAGTTCTCAATGATAATCGTGACTTGTGAGCCACTATCAAGAAGAGCGTCACACTGGTGGCCATTTATCATTACAGGGACAACTGAAGATGGACCAATGAGTCCTTTCGGAAGGTCTCGCCTCAATGTGACTACTTCACTTTTGTTTGATTCGCATTCAGTGTGACCACTATCAGTCACTTGCAGATGGCTCACTTTGTTTAGCTTTTCGCAGAGAACGTATCAGCTTCTGAATAACTTTGGCCTGGTTTCTGTGTTTCTACACTTAGCAGAAAAGTGCCCATTCTCACCGCAGCGGTAACAAAATTTCCCATCTGTATCACTAAATGGTGGTTGCTGCTTTTCACCATGAAATGGTTTGCTTGATTCTACTCTCAATGCCGCAACAGGGGAATCTGCTTTCTTTGACTTTTGGGCTGCCACCTGACTTTGCAACTTTTGTACTTGTTTTCTTAATGCAGCTACCTCTGCATCAGCACCAGTCTCTGGGGTGGGCGCCCTTGTGGCCGACTCAGGCTCTTTGCGGTTGGCTACAGCTGTGCCACGTGAAGTTGTCATAGACGCAAACATGGACTTCAGTTCTTTGATTTCAGATCTCAGCCTCTGAATCTCCATCTGATCACAATCCACTTCAGAGTCTGCTTTAACTTGCTGTACAGATGCATTCAGTTTTATTCTTGAAGATTCATATTCTTCTTCACCGCGAATCTCACTTAACAGTTCCAAGGAAGATGGAGGGCTTTCCTTCCTTTCTCTGAGCTTAAGCTGTACCATCATCATATCAGAGTGAACTGCACCTCTAAGAAGCTGCTCAACACGGGCACGATTCACCCGGCTTGGTGGCAGACCTCCGCGATGCAATTCTTTGGTCTAAGAAACGTCTAAGAAAGTCAGACAGTTTTTCCTTTAGCTGCTGCCGTAGCAACCGAAAATCGAAGTATAGGTCTTCACCGGTCTCAGCGGACCCAAAAGCACTCTCAATGGCTTCTAGACACTCAGCCGGACTAACCTCGGGATCAGTGGCCCGCACAGCCTTTACCACAGCTAAGGCAGGACCTTTAAGACTTTCCATTATCCGCCGTCATTTCTCCTTAGCAGAACAATCGCTCTCTTCCACCATCAGCCGTGCATGCTCTAACCAATGCTCGAACACTTCTTCCCCGACAGGGGTCGGCAAAGTTCCAGAAAACCAGCGAAGACGTCGGTAACTGCTATTGTCTCCGGATGGTCTCTCCATCTTGGCTGACAGATCACCAATCACGCGGATCACAGACTCAGCAGAACTACCAGGAGGTGGGCTCTCAGGCGGACTTGGAACACCAGATTCTAGCGCAGTGTGTGCAGATGCCGTAACAATCTTCCAGCCCTCGGTTCCATCAGCAGAAAGGACTTCAGCTGGAATTTGACTGGTCGCTACCTTTTCTTCGTACTCGCAAAGAACTGTTAAACAGCCATGCGTTTCACTGTAGGTTCGGCCTCGTACACGAACTCGGCCTAAAGCTTTGATCGTCTCCATGGTTTCTTCAATCTGAGAAATCTCCTTTCCTTCTGGAACCAGCACAAGGAGGGACTGTGCTTCGTCCAGCCCTTCTCCACGGCACCATTCTTTGAGCTCATTCACTAAGTCTCTGTGTCTCCATTTTAACTTTAACTTTAATTTGTCACTACTAAATGTTTTGCTAACTAAATATGCTAATATGACATTAAAACAATCTGTTTACTTATTATTACTGTTTATTCACCTAATTGCATCAATTAACTACCATCCCGGACGAGCCCCCATTTTATGTAGCGCCCCCTAGCTGTCAGGCTATTTATTGGAGTGCGCTCCCCGAATCCATTAGTGTCGGGAGATCTCTCTCCCTATAGTTAACTAATGCACTGGTTTGAATAAAGTATTTCTCAAAGTGTGACTTTTGTATTATTCAATTATATTAAGCATACTACTAGACTATATTGCATTACCCACTAACATTATATATCAAGGTGGTAAGTAAACAGTATAACCAAGTTTCTTTGCAAATTGTATACCAATGTATTATAAATGCTTTACAGGAATTTCTACCTTCAATGAATTTTAAATAAACTAGTGTGTTTTATACAATGTCATATGTTTTACCCTTGCTACTTTACATGAATTAGATGTCCTATATGAATTTTAGCACTTTTACATTCACCAACAATTTCCCCTTTAAACTCAATATTCACTACCACCACTGTATTATCACACTTAAACATTCACATTGACACCAAACATAAAGTTCAACTATTTACTGAATAGTATTGGTAAATATATACATATAAACACGTTAAACCAAATTTTGTTATCTTTTCGTTTCAGTTCAGTTCTTTTCAACACAGTTCAGTTATCAATACAGTTCAATTCTTTTCAACACAATTCACTCTTAAGGATATAGCAACTCAGAACTGCTCCTAAATACCTACTAATGCCGGCAGGCTATCTAACCTATATGAAAAATGAGCAGGTAATATCACACGCATAAAGAAAAAGGGTACCCAACCAAATTAGGTGTTAGTTCAGAGCGATGCAGGCCTGTGGTGTAGCTTGCGAGCGTGAAGACCTAAACAAAATGGCCACTTCGCGCCTTAGCGCAGAAAAAAAACTCACTGGCTGCTGGTGGTCGACGCTAGCGAACCCTCTGTAGCCTCGCAGTGCTGGCAATGCTGTAGCAGTAGCCGTCGTCGTCACCGCGGTCAACTGTGCTGTCAAGGTTTAAAGTCCGGTGGTGTGATGGTTGCAGTGAAGCCGGGCAGGTCACTCGCTTTCACAGTCACTTGTAGACTTCATCGTGCTACGTCGGTTTAACTAGCACAGTATAACTCAATGGACTTTTTACCAAAGTCCTCCACTAACACAGGTGACATACAAATACTCGGGTAGACTGTTGCTAAGAGACTCACTGTTCGTTTGTCACTTAAACCTTAACTGTTCATACACCAAAATTAGTGTTTTGCCAACTTCAAACACTCCTTTTTTTTTAACCTGCAACTTCTCCGTGTCCGTCTTTGTTTGTCTTCCCCGCTGCTCTGCCCCCGCCCACACACTTCCTGTCTCTTCCTGATTGGCCCCTTCTCTGATTGGCTCCGTAACAGGTAAGTGCTTTTTACACAAAATACTTTTTTTTTTTCCACAATACACACATTGTTTACACATCATTTTCAACATAATGACATTCACATTTCAATAGAAATCAAACAAATTAAAAATACAACATATCAGTTGAAAAAAACAATAACTCTATTGAAAAAAAACAATAACATCCCACAGGGCTACATACAAATTCGTAGAATTTGTTGATCCACATACACAGTATGCATTATGGGCATAGAATGGCGAAAAAATACTAATAAATAGTAGGAAAAGAGTATGCATAAGCAAAGCATATATACATACATACATGCACGTACATACCTACATACATACACACACACACATATTTGCATATATATATATGGACATACGTATCCACGCACACTCCTCGTTGTCTGACTGTTCCGTTTGTGAGTCACAGTCAGTCTCTTCTCCTTCCTCATTATTGACGTTCTTGAGTGTTCTTATCTTCTCGTTACACTATAGTGGGTTCAGAGGAAAAGTCTTCAACACTCAAGCTTTCGTGGGGAAATAAAATCACTTCCCTCCGTAAGCGCTAATACTTGTTTTCCGTCTGAATAAAATAACAAACTTTTGTTCAATCAAATTTTTTCAATTTTTTTTTTTTTTTCATTCTTGTATACACCTAGGGTGGTCTCTAGGGACGATTACTTTCACTGAGACAGCAGAAAAATATCTCCCCTGGGTAAATCTCGCTTCAACTCTTTCGAGTGGAAATTCTGGCCTATGCATCCACAGGAGAGTTAGCTGTTTCCTTTCTCACTGTGATATATGAAACGTGATCACTCAGTAGTGCTTCAGTTTCCTTACACACAGTCACACACACGCTGCGCCGTTTACCAGGTCTCTTGGACTTATTTTTCTCTTCTCTGGTACTCAACCATGAAAACGCGCACATACACACTTTCTTCTCTCTTATAAGATCAATCTTCATCTTACACTGCAAATTCAAAACTTCTTTAGTTATCAATCTTCCACTAACTAAAACTTATACCTTCTCATCAACTTACACCAATCTTTCTAGCACCTGGGTTTCCATATACTTTGCATCTCCTTCTAAAACTTCCTTACTCTGACTCGTTCCCATTTCTACGTTTCAACGTTCAATTCCTTTCAAACGCACAAAATCCTTGTACTATGAATGTCTCAAATAAGGAGTCTCTGGTACACACGCGTATTAGGGGAAAACTATTGTTTTCTCCCAACAGCACCGGTACTTGTCCTTTTCTGAGTAAAATAACAAACTTTCAGTCTGGTTAACCACGGCGGGTCATCAAAAATCCTAGACTTATCATACAGATATTAATCATTCATTCGCCTTCTCGTGTTTTGAATTCTCCCTTAAAATCATATTTTTCTTTCCATTTCAATGCAATCTTTCCACTTCCTGGACACCTTTGTTCCATCCATTTAACATCCTCAGTACAATCTACACTACTTCCGTTCCCCATTATTCTCTTTGTCTTTGTTCAAAATTATGCATGTTTATTTTAAACATCCACTCTTCAACTGTTGGTGTTAAAGAGTTTGCTGGAGAGTTTGCTGTTTCCTTTCTCACTGTGTTATATGAAACGTGATCACTCAGTAGTGCCTCAGTTTCCTTACACACATTCACACACACACACAGTGCGCTGTTTACTAGGTCTCTTGGACTTATTTTTCTCTTCTCTGGTACTCAACCATGTAAACGCGCACATACACACTTTCTTCTCTCTTATAAGATCAATCTTCATCTTACACTGCAAATTCAAAACTTCTTTAGTTATCAATCTTCCACTAAACTTATACCTTCTCATCAACTATGGTTGTTTTGCAGAAAAATGTCTCACACATGAAGTAAAAGGAGTGAAGGTCCTCTCCCAAGCTTCTACATCGACTAATACGATGCGGGAAGCGCTTACTCAATTTACCGTGCGTACGTGGGTTTTCTGCAAATAAAACAAAAAACAGAGTAGAGAGGGAAATCCTAGTCCCATCAAGTTCTCTTACTCTGGATTCTTAGGAGATCCGTACGTTGATCTCGGGAATTGGCCAAATTCCTTATTAGTACTACTTAGGACTTTCATTTCGGTCAAAGTCTTAACACCAAGGACTTTCGTTTCGGTCAAAGTCTTAACACCAATGACTTTCTGTTTCGGTCAAAGTCTTAACACCAATGACTTTCTGTTTCGGTCAAAGTCTTAACACCATTCGCTCTCTTTACGTGTCCGATACTCACTTCTGGCTCTCTGTAGTTCGGATGATCGACCAGGGACCCCCGGAGATCCAGTTCTAACCCTGGCCCGAATCCAAATTAACAGTCCGGGACTTATCAGTCACTTGGTGACTGGCCGTCGACGGTCTGCAGGTTGGCGAGCTCCTCGTCAGATTCCCTGATCCACCATCCGGCTCGAAGGACCAAGAATTATGTCAGGAGTTTTCCAACTCGCTCAATACCTGTTAGAGATCAGAATAAATGAGAGTCGGACACCAGAGCTTACTTTGTACAAAGGGCACCCTGCTACTGCAACATCTAAGCCACAGTGAGCAGAGACACGCAGAGCAGTTCCTCGTTCCTTTACTTATACACTCAAAACAGATACATAACCGCGTCATGCTTTCAGCCGCGGTGTTATGCTAACATCTCTTGATACGGTTACAAAAACAAGTACATCTGTGACAACAGTTTCTTGGGTGAGAAAAACTGGTTCAAAATGTTTTGTCTAGGGCATCATGACATCTTTGGAAAACAACTGTGCGAATACAGAATGTTCTTCCCAGGCTAGATGGCTTTATCAGCGTGTGACACTCTCAGCAGCCTTCTAACAGGAGTAAAACACTACAGCTACTGTGTATAGCAGGGGTACCCAATCCTGGTCCTGGAGGGGCAGTGTGGGGGAGGCTATTACCAAGCAGTTACACACTTGATTATTTTCATCAACCCCTAAAACCCTAATTAAGGACCTTCAATAGTAGACTCAGGTGTGTTACTGCCTGGTTGGAACAAAAGCCTGCACCCACACCAGCCCTCTAGCACCAGGATTTGACACCTCTGGTATAGAGTAGAGAATAAAAAGACTGCAGCACTCAAGAACTTTTCCTATGAAGTTTGTTTTTTTGGCATTGTCCTACAATAGCCTGTGATAGTGTGAGGAATTAAGTAAACTAGCTAAAGGCTTTAAATTGTATCCATAGTGCTAGGAAAAAAAAATCCCACAAAAAAGCATGCAACCTGTCATGCCATGCGCAAGCTGTATCCAAAAGCTTAAGTTGATTTGGCACTCAGAGAGATATGCATGACACAGACACACAGATTCTCATTGCTTTCTAGTCAGATCGATTCTGAAAACATACACATAAATAAATTCTTCACAAGAATATGTGAATCATATAAATTACATTTAATAAATGGTTCAAGGCTTTGTGTTAAAATCATCAGTAGATCAATAAAAGAAAAATATAAGGGGAAAAAAAGTTATTTAAAAACAACTATGGAAAGAAACAGTTTATTGGTAGGTACATGTTTAAGCCAAGCATTTTTTTGCAGTAACAGGTTTAATATGAAAGAATTGAACCCACAGTATCAAATCTCCACCTTTATTGAGGTTTACATCAACAAAAGAGGGGTATAGCACTTATAAACAACTGCCACCTACAGAAGTTCTCAGATGATACGGCCATCATCGGGTGTGTATCAGATGGGAACGACCAGGAGTACAGGGGGGTCATCAATGACTTTGTCAGCTGGTGTGAGATCAACGCTCTCCAAATCAACGCCAGCAAGACAAAGGAGATGGTTGTGGACTTCAGGAGGAAGTCCCTCCCCACCACGCCGGTGAGCATCCAGGGAAAAGACATTGAGACAGTGGTCTCTTACAAATACCTGGGTGTTCACCTGAACAATAAACTGGACTGGACCACAAACACTGATGTCCTGTACAAGAAGGGCCAGAGTCGACTTCACCTGCTGAGGAGACTAAGGTCCTTTGGTGTGTGCAGGACTCTGTTGAAGACCTTCTACGACTCCGTCGTAGCATCTGCCCTGTTCTACGCAGTAGTCTGCTGGGGGGGCGGATGCTCAGACGGGGACAGAAGGAAAATTGACAAACTGGTACGGAAGTCTAGCTCTGTACTGGGATGTCCTCTGGAGTCGGTGGTGGTGGTGGGAGAGAGGAGGATGTTGGCAAAGCTGACATCCATCATGGACAACCCCCATCACCCTCTGCATGGGGTAGTGGGTGCGCTGAGCAGCTCCTTCAGCCAGAGACTTAAACACCCTCGCTGCAAGAAGGAGCGCTTTCGCAGATCATTCATCCCGACAGCAATAAGACTCTATAACATAACATAAACATAAACCTCACTGTAGTCACTGTCACTTTTTCACTGGTCACTTTTTTCTCTTCACACACACCCTGCACCTTAAGTGTGCATTAGCTATGTATGTGTACATGTGGGTATGTGCGTGGATATGTATGTCCATATATATATATGCAAATATGTGTGTATGTGTATGTATGTAGGTATGTACGTCCATGTATGTATGTATATATGCTTTGCTTATGCATACTTCTTTTTCTTACTATTTATTAGCATTTTCTCTCCATTCTGTCGATAATGCATACTGTGTATGCGGATTAACAAATTCTGCGAATTTGTACATTGTGTTGTGTGTTTTTTATTTTTTATAGTTTTTTTATCTTCTTCAACTTCATTTTACTTTTTCTTTTTCTTTATCTGTAACGCTGCAGTAACACACAAATTTCCCCGTTGTGGGATCAATAAAGTTTATCTATTCTATTCTATTCTATTAAATCATAGTGCCAAATTATTTTTTTTTTAATTTCATTAGAAAATGTTGTGCTTAAAAACAAATATTTATCATTTATATGTTTATCATCATTTATTATTTATTATTTATTTTGTTCAGCCAAAGATAAGTGTTGGGACCATTAAAAAGTCCATGTAAGTAACATATCATTTACACTGTTAAATTTACATTAAACATACATTAAACATTGATAACATGAATTTTCAAGTCAAGCCATTGTGCAGGATACATCATGTATTTTATTCCATAAAGGCAGAGTTGTGTCTTCTTCCAGTGTCCTGAGCTAGGAGACCAGCAGCTGCAGGAGTTTGGCCACAACGACAACGTTAAGGCTGTTTCCTAGAACCTTGTACTTCTGCTTTATATGGATTGGCTCTGGAAAGGCTAAGAAAAAAATATAACAATTGTGTAAGTACTCCATCCAGTACTATTATCACATTTATAAGACACTGAGCAGCCAGACCGAAAAAAATGTTGCTTTATGTAACAATGAAGCAATCTAGTACAATACAGAAAAAAAATAGTATCAAGAGTATCAAATTCATGAGTTTAAAGAATTATCAGATGTCAAAACATAACATATCCCATGTGCAATGAATATATAGTGTGTGACCTAATTGGATAAAATCTGGCTCATTAGATGCCTGATTTCTGGCTCATTTTAAATGCAGCAATGGTTAAGCAGCTATCAGGGCCAGGGGCATAGTGACCTGTTCATTAGATGGGGCTTTAAAATAAGTAGATTATTTGTTTTACTGTTTATTTACCAGGATTATTCCCATCAAGATTAAAAATGACTTTTATAAGATAGTTGCTTTAGTCACATGTCTAAATTAGTTAGCTCAGAGTACCAAATAAAATTAACTGACAGCTTTTTGACTTACTGAAGTTTTGAGGGAAGCCCATGAGGTTGGCAACTTCTCTAGGAGTGAAATAACGCAGCTTTAGTTTCATTAGCTGCTGGATTTTCTCCTCTTCAGAAAACTGGTCCAGACCTCTAAACACACTATCCATCTGCAGAATATATAGTAGAAAGTCTTTAACATACAAGCATAAAAAAATGTCATTACGTCATTACAACACAAACAGAAATTAATGAATGCCTTTACAGTATATGATAAAAAGGTGGAGAAAAAAATTCTGTTTAAAAGTCTGTTTACACTTTGGTAAATGGCATGCAACTTTTACAACATTTTTTTGCATTCTGATTGATAAACTTACTACAAAAGGTAAAATTGATCAATTGAAAATTGATCTATTAATTAGTTATTTTTAGCTCATTGGCCTATTGGTTGAGTGTGCACTTTGACCCTGGGAGGTTGGGGGTTTAATTCCCGGCCATGTCATACCAAAGACTATAAAATAACACCCCTTTCCTACCTACTTGGCACTCAGTATTCAGGGATGGAAGGGGGGTTACATAACACCACCCTTTCAGAGGATGGGTCAAAAGCGCCCATATATATCAGAATAGAAACTGTTTACTGTCAATGTTTGTTGCCTCATACAAATTATTTAAAATAATGTGTTGAAGCTGATTGTTCTGCTGTATGCATGTATGCTCATGCTCAAATCCAGTCCTTTGGTTAGCATAGATTCACACTTCAGAGCTTAGACCTCAGTAAACCCCTCTTGTGTTGTTTATTGTATTTTTTTTTTTTACTATTTCACAATAGCAAAAAGGGACATGAGGTAAAACAAACAACCTAAATAATGAATTGTAGACACCCTCTTAAAACTGGGGATGTGGCTGTGTTTGAATTTAACCAATTAGACTACAGGAATGCAGGTATTTTTGAAACCAAATGTTTATAGCCCCTGGTTAAAAAAAAAATCCTGTCCACACCATCATGATAAAGGATACACACATGGACAAATTTGTTGGTACCCCTCAGTTGAAGGAAAAAAAACAATTCTCACTGAACTCACTTGAAACTTACAAAGGTAACAATAAATAGAAAATAAAACAAAAAATGTATTGAAAATTAAATAATTAAAATCAGCCATTACTTTTGAATCGTTGATTAACATAATTATTCAAATAAACAAACTAATGAAATAGGGCTGGACAAAAATGATGGTACCCATAACTTAATATTTTGTTGCACAACCTTTTGAGACAATCACTGCAATTAAACGATTTCTGCATTTGTCAATGAGCGTTCACAGCTGTCAACAGGTATTTTGGCCCACTCCTCATGAGCAAACTGCTCCAGTTGTCTCAGGTTTGATGGATGTCTTCTCCAAATGGCATATTTCAGCTCCTTCCACAGATGTTCAATGGGATTCAGATCTGGGCTCATGGAAGGCCCCTTTAGAATAGTCCAACGCTTTTCTCTCAGCCATTCTTGGGTGTATTTGGCTGTGTTTTGGATCATGGTCCTGTTGAAAGACCCATGACCTGCGACTGAGACCAAGCTTTCTGACACTAGGCAGCACATCTCTCTCCAGAGTGCCTTGATAGTCTTCAGATTTCATTCTACCTTGCACACATTCAAGACACCCTGTGCCAGATGCAGCAAAGCAGCCCCAAACATTACTGAGCCTCTTCCATGTTTCACCGTAGGGACAGTGTTCTTTTCTTTGTATGCTTGGTTTTTGAGTCTATGAACATAGAGTTGATGTGCCTTACCAAAAAGCTCCAGTTTGGTCTCATCTGTCCAAAGGACATTCTCCCAGAAGCTTTGTGGCTTGTCAACATTCATTTTTGCAAATTCCAGTCTCGCTTTTTTATGATTTTTTTTCAGCAGTGGTGTCCCCCTTGGTCGTCTCCCATGAAGTCCACTTTGGCTCAAACAACGATGAATGGTGCGATCTGACACTGATGTACCTTGGCCTTGGAGTTCACCTTTAATTTCTTTGGAGGTTGTTCTGGGCTCTTTGGATACAATTCATCGATCCATCTCTTGTCATCAATTTTCCTCTTGCGGCCACATCCAGGGAGGTTGGCTACTGTCCCATGGGTCTTCTGAATAATATGAGCCACTGTTGTCACAGGAACTTCAAGCTGTTTAGAGATGGTCTTATAGCCTTTAGCTTTAATATGTTTGTCTATAATTTTTTTTTTTTTTTCGGATGTCCTGGGACAATTCTCTCCTTCGCTTTCTGTTGTCAATGTTCAGTGTGGTACAGAGTGTGGTACAGTGTGGTCAAAGTGACTACTTGTCTCCCTTTAAATAGGCAGACTGACTGATTATGACTTTGGAAACACTGTGATGTCAATTAAAGGACACACCTGAGTTAATCATTTCACTCCGGTCAAATAGTTTTCAATCTTTTATAGAGGTACCATCACTTTTGTCCAGGCCTGTTCATTAGTTAGTTTTTTTAAATAATTATGTTAATCAACAATTCAAAAGTAATGGCTGATTTTGATTATTTAATTTTAAATAAATATTTATTTATTGTACTTTTGTAAGTTTCAAGTGATTTCAGTGAGAATTGTGGGTTTTTCCTTCTTTAACTGAGTGGTACCAACAATTTTGTCCACGTGTGTATCTCTGACAACATGAACCGACAAAATCCACATCAAACAATGTCATACACATACCAAAGCAGTAGGTGGCAACTTTTTATATCCACTACACCGAGACATATCCATTGAGGTCTGAGCTTGTTGTTGGTAACTGTAGTTTGTATTAGTACAAAACTTACCTCCGTTTCCATGCAGCACTGCAGTACGGAGCCTGTTCCCTCCACATACCTACCATAGCTATGAACAAAAAGGTAACATAATCAAATAAGAGGATTACTATGGCATAATTTTAACAGCGCTTAACCAACTAGACACACAAACCACATGGGTGTGATCCATTATTAACCAGTTAATCATATAGCCCCATACCATGACTATCATATTTGAGAATCAATCCTTTGTGTAAAAAATGTCAATTTTAAATTTTAATCAAAGGGCACCGGGGAACCAATTCCACAAAAGATATGCAGTGTTGACCACACTGTTGATTGTTGAGACCAATTGTTGACAAAAACTGAATGCCACAAATTTAATGTGCACCCCCCCACCGCGATTCTGTCATTCTCATACATGTCGATGCCCCCCACTGCCATCTTCAATCAATCAACAGTACAGGAGGATGACACATAGACCATGAGTGAAAGTCAAGCAGGAACAACCACAATACCCTGACCAGCAGTGACATGCATTACTATGACAACCACAAACAATACTGCTGCCAAGCACAACTCACATCTTAATATATGTGTTGCATGCACACCATCCTGAGCCACTCAGATAAAAAATTGTTTTGTCACTCTACAATCATCACTTTATACAAAATATACTAAAATGAAAAATAATCTATATTGTCTGTAATATTGAATTCATCTATAAATTATATAATCAAAAAATGCAATATTTTCTATATATCACCATGTATACTTTATCCGAAGAATGAGTCATCAAATTCTGAGCAATTTAGATGTACACTGCTCAAAAAAGCTGCTTCAGTGTTAATGAAACTAACAGATGCAGTAGAGGGACAACAGTGAGAAGACCCTCAAAACAGGAATGGGTTTTACAGGTTGAGGCCACTGATATTTTCCCCTCCACATCTTTTCTGACTGTTTTTCACTTGTTTTGCATTTGGCGAGAGTCACCGTCACTAATGGTAGCATGAGGCGATATCTGGACCCTACAGAGTTTGCACAGACAGGCCAACTTCTCCAGAATGGCACATCAATACGTACCATTGCCAGAAGGTTTGCTTGGTTCAGCAGAACCAGTATCAAGCCACTGGTGTGAATGTCTCTGACGAAATCATCAGGAACAGACTACATGAAGGTAGCCTGAGAGCCCGACCTCCTCTAGTGTGCCTTGTGCTCACTGCCCAGCACCTTGCACAACCCAAATCCAATAGAACACCTCTGGGAAATTATGTTTTGATTCATCCAACGCTACTAGGTTGCACCTGAGGCTGTCCAGCAGCTCAGTGATGCCCTGGTCCAGATCTGGAAGTAGATACTCCAGGATTGTATTTGTTGTCTTGTAGGAGCATGTCGCAATGTTTTCAGGCATGTATAGACACACGAAGGGTTCATGTGCTGCAATAATATTTCATAAAAATGGACTGACCTGCCGCATCATTGTGTCACTGTAATTTTCTAGGTGTCCTTAGCGTTATTTTCATCAAAAGATTTGGCAATCCTTTCACTCCAAATACTTTACCATATCAGTATAATTATGGTTATATTTTTTCTCATTGAAATCTGATGGGTTTTCAAAGCGTTCCTTTAATTTTTTGAGCAGTGTAATATTTGTTAAACTGTATTAAAGGAGGCTGCTGATTATTTTTTTCTCTTAACAGAGCTCATATGCAGATCTAAACCAACTAAACTAACTGATTGAATAACAAGATTTGTTTTGAAAGCCAGTGATAAAGCAGTTACGGAACTATACCATTACTGCAATAATAATAATAATAAGGAGGTGAAGATAGTGGCAATTAGATGAAGACCATTAGTGTACCCACCCTTTGGTAAAGCAGACAGACCTCCTGCATGTTGGCCGAACAATGTCCAAGATCAAAGCATAACGCAACAATGTGTTACGAGGAAGGAGATATTGGTTCATGTTTACTTCCTTCGGTGGTTCCAGGAAGTCTTGAATCTGACTGACAGACAGATCACAGTTCTGAATTATCTTCCTCTGGGCATCCGTTGTTGTCTCTAGCTTATAGAGGACATGAGATCTTTGCATTTCTTCTTTTAGCTGGCAGTCATCTGAGGGGGGACGAACCAGGTCTTCAGGCTGCTCACTGGAAGAACTCTCGGCAGGATGTGGGAAGGGATCAACACTCTAAGATTACATAACAAAAATAAAAAACTAACAAGTAAAACATTACTTAAGAAACATCACTAGAATTGCAGTCATAACACAAACTCATAAAACAGCAAGAAGTGGTGAGAAGGTTAAGAATGTGGAAAACATATACTATCAGCAAATCCTCACCTTTGAACTTGTCTGGGTGTAAATGTTTTCTGTTGAAATCTTAGCCATAAGGAAATAACGCAATCTTGAATTTGGGATACCAACCTGTATATTAGAAAAGAAAAGTGTTATTACTTGCTATGTTTGTGCTTTCTGCAGTACAAACATAATGAAATAAAACATACAGTACATCTTGTTCCCAGTTCATCTTTTTTTAAGTTTACATGTTTTTCCTTGTATGATGCAAGGGTCTAAGAACAGGGGATGTCATCTTGCTTTTATACAAATTGTTAAGTCCATTGAAGCAAATCTGTGATTTGGATTTTGGGCTTTACAAATGAAATTGAATTGACTCGACTCGAGTTGACATCTCTCTTACACTTGTGGGCGAGACCATGACCTCCTGGAAACTGTATCCACATTTCATCAGTGTTGCCACCAAATGTTCCCTACAAAATTAACAGAGCATTATAAAGACAAGGTTAACTTAAAAAATAAAACATTCAACCGTGTACAGCATCATTACTATTAGAACTTTTTTTAAACCCTCATTTAATCAAATAATTTAGATCCAGCAACAGTGGAGGATGCTCCCTAAATATATTCCTCTTTAGTAAATATTGTATGGATTGAAAAAGTAGAATGTTTCAAGCCCAAGAAGACTTATCAGAAGACTTCTTTTTATGCTTGGTTCTGTACCTTAAAAGAGCAGTGAGGGACGGCATTATTGAGTATGAAATATGAAGTCAATCTAGCATTTATACAATGTTGCAAGCATCACACCAGAAGCCAACTATGGGCATGCTCCGAATGGGCACAGCATAAGTATGGAATAATGAACATTACAATTAAGAATATTATATTTTCAAGGGAGCATCCTACAATTTTTCAAGTCTTCTTGAAAAACAGAAATGGTCCATTTTTTTGGTCTGAGCACCTGGTAAAGAAAGATGAAAATTGTACAATTCATCTGCCCATGTCAGGGTTTTTTTTTAATAACAAAGTGCCTTTCAAAATCATTTTATGTTACGTTAGCAAGAACATGTGCCAAATTATGTGTTGCTAATAGTGGCAGTTGTGTTGCTGTATGAATTACAAGGTCCATCAGAACTGAAAAGGGCACCCAATTTTTTACACAACCGTTGTCTTTACATATTGTGGTCTACTAATTTGATGACTTTTCAAGGCTTCTAATGCACCCTTGATGTCTCCATTATTACCTGGTAGAGGAGCTCTCAAAGCCTTTCACATTCTCCAGCAGGATAAAGCGGGGCAGCTTGCACAGGCTGGTCACATATCACCATAGACAAGTTACATACAGGAAAAATTTGAGAGGGCTTATTGACAGAAATCATGCTTCGCATGCCTGCAACATTGGCAAGAACAGAGAAAACAGCCTCATGTATAGACCTTTGTGTGTAATCATATATTGCCTGGCCAAAAAACAATAAGACAAGAGCCTCCTATCCAATAATTTACACATGGGCAATTATCCTTTAGCTGGCATGAAATTATTTAACCCAGACTGAAGCAACAATTAACTCTCATTTCTATGTTCAAAGTCACATCCTGTGCCTGTGTCTTTTTGAGAGGGATCAATTTATTGACATCGAGCAGAAAAAAACATCTAAGAAGACTGCAGAAAGTACTACAATTGGGTTAAAGAAAATTCTAACACATTATTAAAAATATTATTAAAAAAGGACAGTGGGGAACCAGAGTCAGGCTGAAAAGAGAGGCAGGATGAAATGATGCACTCATCATCCCTAGTGCCTACTGTACTATTTTTGGGGGCTGCTACAGTTGGTCAGGTCTAGGTTTAGCAATATAATATGCCCAAAGAATGAGGTCAGCTAAAGGCAATCCAACAGAATATTAGAATCATTTTTAGGTGGGAACTTTTTAAAACCAGCCAGTATATCATTCCCACACACATCCATAACACCTCATCTGTGTTGCATTCCTTTCTATTAAGGGAGGGTTTTTGCCTCATCCACACTACAGAATAGAATCGAAAAGTTGTCCTCCAAAGTGTAGAAGTGTTTTTGACCCATCTAGCAGTTAAAACATATACACACAGCGCAATTAACAGTATTAACTATTTTGAAACAATTCATCACAACTGCCCCTGCCATAGCAGAGAAGCCCTCTCTCTGCAGTGGTGAATTGTCACATAAGATCATACAAGCATTTTACCAACTGAAGGAGTTTGTCTTTGTTACTTTCAGCAACAGGAGGACTTACACTTCACTTAGCTGTAGCAACATCCTAGTTAGTTTGGAAGAAAGTCAGGGAGAAAGAAGATTTTTATGTTGTAACTAGGGCTGTACAGACTGCTTTGAAGGTAGAATCTGTGGAACATAAAGCTGCCCTGCACTTGTACCTGCTACCTGCTGCAGGTGACCAACCAAGTAGATTTACCGCTGCAGCATGGTTTGCCCTCTCCTTGCACCGATGCTGCATGTCTCACACTAGCACATTATTAACGTGTTTGATAGCCCTAATTTTGAGATATAAATCATGAAGCAGTCCTGACCCTTTTTGCTTAATCTTATTGCCTTGACTTGAAGTTAAAGACCTTGGCAGGAGATCAAGAATATAGAGGAAGCTTTTGGTTCTGGGGTCATCAATGTCACGCTGGAGTCCTATCCTGAATAAAGGAAATATAATGAGATCAGTGAAAAAAAAAAGTATTTTAACATCACTGTACAAGCAATTAAACAGTTAATACTTTGGACATTGGTGACAATTGTCTTGTAAACCATCCCTGAACTATACCTGGAAGTTTATGTACAGTTGAAACTGCTTTGGATAGCCATTATAAATAAATAATGTATGTGTTAGTAGGCACATCAGGCACTCAAATAGATATGCATACACAGTGAGAAAGTGAGTTTCTCATTATATGGTCCCTTTTACCTGCAACAATAGATTTTTTTAGGCACTTGGTGAAAGTGGAAACTAATTCTGAATGCCCAGGAATGGAGCAGAGCCATTGACAAATATTGAAATTTGACTTGTAGAAAGTGAAAGTAAGAGAGAATACACTTCTTACTTCATGATTCAGAGTCAGACTCTGGACACTACCAAAATGGCACAGAAAGGCTCAGTAGTAACTACAACCACACCAGTCTTTTCCAGGTATAGCTGATAGTCGAGTACACCACTGCCCAACTCCATTGATAAAAGGAAAAACATATATTTGGAATAGTCATTTTAGCCTTTATCTAGAATTCATTTTTTTCCTATTTAAATTATATTTGACTGGAAAAATTCATCCCTTCGAATATATTCTATAGGGTTCTCAGAAGAAAAGAAAGAGACATGTGAACAAAAGGATATTTTGTGGTTCTACAGGGGATCATAATGATAAACTTAGGACCTACCTGGTGAAAGGCTGGCAAGGAGGGCTCATCAAAAGCATATCAAAAGATATTTTATTAAAGTCATCTAGTGTTATACCCTGAAAAAAAATAAAATAAAAAATAAAAAAACAAGAGCATCAAAACAATATTGCAATATTGCATGTAAACAGAAAGAGCTTTGAATTACTCCTATGTTCAGGTGTAAACAGTCCTGCTTTAATTATCCACTATCACCCACCTCAATGGTTTTGTTCCAGAGGGGGGTGCCAGGGAAATTGTGCCGATAGATCTCATTGGCAGTAGTGTTTATGTCAATGGCAGCCACTACCTGAGCAGGTATACCACTCTCTGCAGGAAAAGGAGAGAACAGATATTTAATAATAAAATGACATTATTAAACTCAAGAATGACATAAATATAAGAAAATGAATATACACACACACACCTTGTGGAACTTATGGATGGTGTTACATTGTTAAAAAAATTGTTGTGAAAGCCCTATTTACAGTTTAGGTGTGCCTAACTAGCCGTTATTATTATTATTTTTTTTTTAAACGAACCAGTTGGGTTTTCCCTAGGGTTAATTTTGCAGATGAAAATTCAGACTATAACTATTAGTCCACGAGTACATTCCATGATGGCTACATTTTAACTATGACTTAAACTAATTGTGACTAAAATTAAAATCTCAACACACAAAATCTTGAATAAAACTTTACCTAAAATCAATTTTCTGTGTAAGCGTCTAAGAATGTAAAATGATTATATTGATATAATATAAGCAATGAAACAAAAATTACAGTAAAACAATAAAATGTTAACTTTCTTTCTACCCCTTTTTAAAACTTCTTCAGTTAAATAATTCTGAAAATAAAGCATTTATTTTTTTCTCTGGTACTTTATAATGAATTTTGGTAAACCAGTAAGATATTCTCAGCCTATCTTACAAAATACATAACGTTAGTCATTTGGCAAAATCAGTAAGAGCAGTTCACCACGAAGACCCAGCGAGGACACTGCTCCGGGGGCACTCTGTCTCCAGTTAGTAAAACGTGTAGCTTATCTAATAAATCTAGTAAAAGTGCAGGACAATATCTTACCCTTTAATGCAAAATGCATCCCTCCTATCCCGCTGTAAAGCTCGAGCACCCGCAGTATCTCCATAAAACGATATGTAAGCGTAGACCATTAATGCATTATAAGATCCACGCCGAAAAAGATCTTGACATCCGGCTTTACTTCCGTGTTATGCGACCACAGAGACTTTTTTTTCAAATCTTTATTTAAATATTTCACAACTGCAACTAAAAGTCTGCGCCAGGGGGAGTCTATATAGTATCATATTTACATAAGGACAGTTAAGACAAACAAATAGGGTCGGTTATCATACATATCGCAAGTGATTTTTTAAGCTTGTTTGTTCTTCGAGAATATAATGGAAGCAAAATATTGCTTGACCTCGCCATTGAGAGAACGCAACGAAGGTTTTGTTTGTTTTTCTTTTTACTTTTATGTATGTGAAATTTCGCTATGAAGATGACGAAATTGATAACGAATGTTGTTTTGTTTCTTTCTTCGTTTTTTCGGCGAGCCCAAACAAAATATTGCTCTTGTAAAAATCTGAAATCAACATCAATACTGTTGGCTAAAAAATGCGTACCTCATTCCATGTGCGTGTCCATATATAAATAAACGTTACAAAAAAACGTGTAACGGTTTCAGTAAATTTGGAGCAAAAAGACCTGGATGAATGAGAATCTACACAGACTCCTATATGTTAATTTTGCAATTCGTTCAGTTCATTTGTGTGATGAAATCTATGCATTAGTTTAAAAGCAGTGCTTCTCAGTTATTTTCTGTCACGCCCCCCCTACTGAAGAAGAAAACGCCCCTCCCTCACGCGACTATAAGTGATGTGTGCAGGGGGAAACAATACAAGAAAAATTGGATATTACAAACAGAAAAACAAAAATCTAATGAATTTTGGTGTAAGTGGACTCCAACATCTGAAGATCCCTCAGTGGCCGCACTGCAGCATAAATAGTATCATTTGTCTATAAAATGGTTATAAGTATACCTCTGCATAACACTGTATCCTTAACAAATAAGAGAATAAAAAAGAAATGAATATGGACTAACTAACAACAAAAAATAGCTTTATTAAATGTAACAGAAAATATTTAAAGTGCATCTGAAATTCAAAAATAAAATTAAATCCTTAATAAATTATAAACATGTTTTGACTGACCATGTCAAACCATATGATGATGATGAAAAATATCAGCGTTATTGGGGTGTAATGTCTTTAATTTATTTGTCTTAGTGCTGTCCATTACCAACATTTTAGACACAGTAACACACTGTTAAATACTTTTTCATGGTGTCACTTGAGGGTCTGCTACACTTGGTGTCTACATTTTATACTCAGTCTCCCTGCGGACACTCTGAAAATGAGAGCGCTACTGCCCCCTAATGTCGGGAGGTGAAATTGTACTTTCTTCTAGTACAGTAAAAAAAATAAAAGTAAAAAAATTAAAAAAAGAATGTTCCCCGAGGTGGTCAGTGGTTCTTTTAAAACACTGGTTTAAAAGAGATTTCTTTCACTTTATTAGCAAAAAATGTTTGTTAGGTAAGAGTCAGACCTTTCTGTCTTGCTCTATATTCCTGTTCAAGTATGAAATAACATATGGAACTGTGGTAAATTCCCTTTTAAACAGCAGTCTAATTTGTTGTTTTTACCACAGTTACCAGTCAAACAAGCAAAGTAAAAAGAAGTGTAGGTCTCCTAGTTCTGGTAGAAAGATAAGGGCGAAAACATTCCAAATAGCATTGGGATTTTTGAAACATTGTTTCAACCAGTTCATCTTAAAGGTGCTATTTAAGTGAAATCAAGTTAATTTCCCCCACCATTTTCATACCACTTGTCTACCTGAGTAGTATTTTTTCAGTCACACACCTGATTCTACTTAATGAAAGTCCTCAGCAAGAACTCTAATGGGTAATTAGTAGAATAGGGTGTGTAACTGCATGGTTGGAACAAACACCTGTACCCACTGCGACTCCGTAGGACCAGGGTTGCCTACCCCTGGTCTATAGGAAAAATGCTTTTTATGTTGAATGGGATTTTGGTAGCAGTACCACGAGTGGCCACTGGGTGCGAAAAAATAAAAATCTGCATGCTGCTGAGAAGCAGAGCCACATATGAGTGTATAATACATCTGTTATGGTCATTAGCCAATGCGAGACTTCTTTATTTTGTTGCAAACAAATGAATTTGCAAGTAAATCAAGCATATAATAATGTTTAATGTTTGTTGGTTATAAAAATAAAAAAATATATATCCATCCATCCATCCATTGTCTATCCCGCTTATTCCCTTTCGGGGTCGCAGGGGTCTGCTGGAGCCTATCCCAGCGCATTTTATGGCGAGAGGCAGGGATACACCCCAGATGGTCGCCAGCCAATCGTGGGGCACACACACCATTCACACACCATTCACACACACACTCACACCTATGGGCAATTTAGATTTGCCAATTAACCTGAGCATGTTTTGTATTGTGGGAGGAAGCCGGAGTACCCGGTGAAAACCCACGCAGACACGGGGAGAACATGCAAACTCCACACAGAAAGGTCCCAGACCCAGGCCCCAAGGCGGTCTTGAACCTGCGACCTTCTTGCTGTGAGGCAACAGTGCTACCCACTGCTCCACCGTGTCGCCCAAAAATATATATATTATATCTAAATATGTATCCAAAAAGAATAAGAATCCCTTCCTGATGGATATAAAGATGTCCTTGCGAGTTATAGTCTTATCTGCCACGTGTATCACAGTGTATAATAACAACTCTAGTCATTACTTACAGTCAATTCACTCTTTATACATTTCTACTTTGCACCATTTGGTGTAGAGAGACACAGTATAGAGGGTTGCCTCATGCAAAAATGTTCATGCAAAAAAAGGTTTGTGGGGTATGTGAGCGAATGGTGTGTGCCCCACGTTTGGTAACTGTCTGGGGTGTATTCCTGGGTGTATCCAGCAGACATCAGCGACTAATGAGGAATAAGCGGGTATAAAAATGATATACTGACTGACCATTTGTTTTATATTGTTTTTGGTTTATATTGCTATTTTCTTTTAAATATATGGTTTATTTATTATCTTAAAATCTTAATCACCTTCACCAACTCCTGTTTCCACTTCTGTTGTCAAGGAAAAAAGTATCATAGCCTTAATTCAAGGTAAAGTAGGGTGCTAAAACAGTTTCAGGCAAACAATATTATTAGTGAACTAATAATAACTTTTATTTTCTTAGTATGCATTAATGAGCAAATATCTTTGTTACATTTCATGGTCTGAACCCAAGAGTGGACACCTGAGGCAGAGGTACAAGTCGATGAAAAAAAGTCTTTACTGCAACTGAGTGAGCAAAAGGGTGGAGCTGGCAGGCAAGGTGAGGCAGAGTAGAGCAGGGCAGGGAGGAGATGAACCTCACAATCATTAGACCAGGGGTCGGCAACCCAAAATGTTGAAAGAGCCATATTGGACCAAAAAAACAAAAAACAAATATGTCTGGAGCCTCAAAAAATCAAAAGCCTTATATAAACCTTATAATGAAGGCAACACATGCTGTATGTATCTATATTGGCTATATTAGCCTACTATCAAAATGACTAAGTTGGCTACAAATACATAATGAGCCTTCATGATTGAATGTTTATTTTCCCTGCAGCGCATCCTGTAGAGAATGACGCACCACGTGACTACTCTGTTGTACGATGCCACCTCAAGTTTAACTTCATTACAATATTAATGAATTATGTTTCATTGCTTTGATGAAATTAAAGAATTGCAATAAAGAAATCCGATTTTTGATGTCATTTTTATTTTGACAACAAAATGGAACGTGCATAACGTGCCCCTTATCTGGGCAACAAACAGAGTGCAATGAAACGCAGCCTGCATTTATAAAAATAAAACAGCAGCCTTTTGAAAAGGTAAGGTATATAAAATCAAATTAATACAGTTTAAGTTTGATTTCTGTGCAAATGCCAAGCAAGTCAGTGCAAGGGTAAAACGCAGCAGCATCCTCTTCTCTTTTGACACGCAACCAACGCAGCTATCCTGGGACCTGAGCAACAAAACACAATAATATCCCTAAGTGTCATTCCAAATATATACTGACGGAAATCAGAAATCACTTTATAAAAACAGCCACTTTGTTACTAAATATGTGCCTATGACAGGATTGTGTTCTTACCCGTTTAATGCTGGCGCTGAATTAATGTCCTTGATTTGCTGATCGGTGATGTTGCCTGCCATTTTAATGGCCCTTTCCTTCACTGTCTTAGCGGAGAGAGGCATGTCTTTGATTTTCTGTATTATCTCAGTTTTGTTTTTGAAGTCTGCAAACAGGTGTTCTGATATATTGATGAATGACTCCTTCATGTAGTCTCCATCTGTGAACGGTTTTCCACGCTTTATTATCTCCCGGGTTGCAACAAAACTTGCAGCAGTAGTGGAGTTTGGAGATGCAATCCACTTCTTAAATCTATTTTTGCGCTCCTTTAATTTCTCCAGAAGTAATGCAATCGCACTTTTTCTCCCACTCCCAACTGGGTACTCGGCTGCAAATGTAGCATGCCTTCCCTGGAAATGTCTTTCCACATTACTCTCTTTGTTATTTGACAACTTCTCGCTACAGAGCAAACATTCAGGCAATCCTTCCGCATTGGCAATGAATGCAAATGATTCGGTCCAAGAAACGTTGAATCCTCTGTTCTCCTCAGTTATTTTTCTCTTTTTCCCTTTGGGATCCATGGCCCATCACACAGCCGCCGGTTTGTTTACAACAGCCACCTGCCTGGCATCCCGCCCTGCTGATAGAAACGTGTGTCGCAGGCTATGATGCAAATCTTCGTTGACAGAAATGTTGAAATGTAATATTTATTCTACACATTTTACAGCATTGGAAAACGTTAAGAATGTTTGTGTCATGTTTGTCCTCCTACAGAAACCATATTAAAACAAAAAATATATTTCCCTCCCCCATCTTTTTCCATTTTTAAACATTTTTGAAAAAGCTCCAGGGAGCCACTAGGGCAGCGCTAAAGAGCCGCATGCGGCTCTAGAGCCGCGGGTTGCTGACCCCCGCATTAGACTAAGATTTGAGAGCCTTAAACTATGAGGGCTTGAACAGATGGTCCCTAAAGACAATAAAAAATCCTTCACAACAGAAAGGACAGACACACTGGAGCCTTGATCTTCAAGGTAGTCTTTTGAATAGATTACTCAGAAACGAAGGCACTACCACTTATTTGCTAATCCAGCAGGATACCACACAGGGATTCCCATCAGGAGGTCCCAGAAAGCAGACTCCGTTTGGCTGTATTGGCACAACTGGGCGGTGGCAACTAGGGTTAAAAGGCACCGAAAAACAAGAAATCTACGCTTTTCTCGTCCTGCAGCTAAGCAGGAAGATAGGAGGCAAATCTACTTTTTCTTTCCGCCTGCTCCACGAGTAGCCACTGAGATGAATGTACAATGTGTGCGATTCCAGAAAGCCTGAAGAAGAAATCTTCGCTGGACGAGACCTTTCTTCCCCCTTCTTGGTCAATGGTCACCCCCCGGATCAAGCTGTTTTCCCACGGATGCAGGCGAAGCCCGCCTAAGAAAGGACAACCGAGAAATGTCATTTTCTCCTCCTTTGTTTTTGTCACAACCCTCTCCCTCCGAGCCACAGACAGCGAGAGGACACTAGCTTGTTGCTAGCACCGGACTGCCAGCAAAGGACATGCTGCAGCTCCAGATCACCGAACTCGGATTAAGAAGCTCCGGATCGACACAACTCCAGCCCAAAATCCTGGTTATCTTCCGGGCAGTGAATGTTAACTGTTTAGTTGGCTTATTTCACCTACTTGGTTTCACATGTTATACTTTTCATTTAACCTGTTATAGTGAGTTTCACTGTGTGTTCCCACATGTTTTGTAGTCTCTCTCTCTCTCTCTCTCTCTCTCTCTCTCTCTCTTTACACTCTGGAAAAACACCAATAATCACTCTGAACTCTGAACACCCAACATCCAACACCCAACACTGTTACGCTGTCCTGTTGCGCTCTGAATTGGTTAATACGGGCAAACAACAGAATGGAGAATTAGAGTGAATATAATGAATTTATTAAACACAAGTCTGCAGAGAGTGGAGATCAATCCGTACAACACAATAGTCGGCAGGAAGATCTGAGTTGGTTTCCGTGTCGTGTGCTTTTATGAATGTCGGGTGTGTGCTGACGTGTAACAATGGAATGTATGTTTGGAATGTCTGGGCGTGTCTTCTTTGTAGTTTCAACGGCTCACTTACCCTAGGCCAAACCTGGGTGTGCGTGTGCGGGCAAGTATAACTCAGATATTCCAACCACTCTCACATAACTATGCTTGACTTAACATAAGGTTCAGATAGCAACATGCTTATACAATAACAACAAATAGCATCAGTATTCGATAACAACTCTCAACACCCAACACCCAACACCCTGACATAGACAAATGCTAGCCCTTTTAAGCATCCGCCTGACTAGGCTTAATTGGGTCAAACCATTAGTGGGGGAAACCACTATCCCAATAATCACTGGTACAGTTACTATCAATCACAATTTAACCAAATAGGGAAACATACAATAACAATATCAAGACACAAAAACACATAAGAATTATCACACTCAAAGTTTACACCACACATACATATTTACAATAAACAAGAAATCAGAAACACCCATGTGACACGTGAAGTGCACCCTTTAGTGCGACACCCGATAAATACTGCTCCTGCAAGGGTCGGGCCATGAGATAAGTGCAGGTGAGTGAGAATGAAGGGAGGCGGATGCGTGTGCGTTGGTATGACAAACCGGAGACTTAAACAGTAAACGGGGGAAACACAGGACGAACAGTGAGTACCGCACTGGACGCCGAGTGAGTGGTGACCGTTGTCTGTAATGGGAGCGGGTGACGTGGCACGCCGCGATCCCGGTGTCTGCCTCCCGTTCCCTACCATGTCACCAAGCACTTCACCCATATGCATTTGACAATAAACCCAAATTCATTTAAACTCGTGCGTGTGGTGAGTGTGTGAATGTGCGTACAATAGTCCGTCTCCGTCTCAGGAGCAACGCAGAAATCTGTGGCTCCACCCTACGGAGCCGGTAAGAAGGGGGGGGGGGTGATTGCCTTCTCACACTCTCTCTCTCTCTCCCAGCCTGACCGCTAGCGGACGTTGTTCCACACTCTGGTGTAGCTAATCTTACAAAGTCTTGCGTTGTCTCGGCATAGCTGATATTCCACGATCACACACATGCACATACTCACGCATACGCACAAAAACGTGCACACGCACTCACTGTCTTGCACACACACACACACACACACACACACACACACACATTTGCATAAAATCCTTCCCCTTCACGGTTTGTTTATTGCCATTGCCTGTGACCTGTAGTTGTAGTATTTAATAGGATCTGTTTTTGTCTGAAGTATTTTAATTTGTGAGTTAATATATGGAAGACAATAAAACCTATTATATTTTAAAGAGAAGTTGACACTAAGCTGGTTGAGTTGAACTCTTCCTCGACTTTTCCCTATAGGAAAATCTATATTCCCAAAAATATCAGTGTTTCAAAGTGACCACAGAATCTAAAGGAAGGCCCCAAGTGATGCCAGAGCGGCTTATTACTCCTCACTAATAGAAAAAACAAAACAACCCTAAATTTTATTTCTGGACATTAGCGTCACTGAAAAATGTAACAACTCTATTGATTCACATATTCCTACATCCTCAGCAGTAAAGACTTAATGGGATTCTTAATAAGAAAATTTTGACTATTAGATACAGACATTAACATTCCATCAACTGGCACCAATGCCCTCAAACATATGGGTTGTAGAGACAGTCCAAACTAACATTTATCTAGACTTATTATCTTCAATCAACCTTGCTGAACTAGCTTCAAAACGATCTATCATCCAAAATATCAACATGTCTTTTGGACGCTATACTAGACTGAGTCAAAACCCCTCTTGGGCACTTTGCATACAGAGTCATGCCTTTCGGCCTCACAAACACCCCAGCAGTGTTCTAGGCCCTGGTGAACAATATGCTCCGTGACATGCTCAACAGGTTTGTCTCTGTTTATTTGGATGGCATCCTGGTGTGGTCCTCCTGATGTCAGGCTGGTCCTTCAGAGACTGGAGAGCAGTCTGTCTTTTAAGGTGAAAAAATGTGAGTTTCACATCAAATCAGTTTTTTTCCTGAAGGTCATTGTCGAGAAGGGGCATGTTCAGTCGAACCTGGCAAAGACACGGAGGGTAGTGGAAGATCCAGTTCAAGTAACTCAGAAGCCAATGCTTCCTTGGCTTCGCAAACTTCTATCAGCGCTTCATAAGAGATTGCAGTTTGCATCTTACAGCTTCTCCTGGAGCCCCAAGATGGATGCAGCCTTCTCACGTCTCAAGTCTTTGTTCACTTTTGCTCAGGTCCTCATGAACCCTAACCCCATCAAGCAGTTCACTGTCAAAATAGACACCACCGAGGCAGGGAGAGGACCTAGTCTGTCCCAGGGAGAAGCTTTACCCCTGTGGATTTTACTCCCGCTGGTTCACCCCAGCTGAGCAGAACTAAAGAAGGCATTGCTACTGTGGTGCTGGCACTGGAGGAGTAGCGACACTGGCTGGAGAGGGCTGAGACCCTATTTCTAGTGTGCCAAGCAAATCGTTAAATAACTGAGAAAAGATAATCAATGGGGGCCTTGAACAAAGGGGGCTCCAAAGACAATAAACTTCCTTTATGACAAGAAGGACAGGCCCCTTGGAGCCTGTAGCTTCAAGGTATTCTTTTGAGTAGCTTACTCAAAACAGAGACACAGTCATTTATTTGCTAACTAAGCAAGATTCCACAAGTTTTTTTTTTTTCCACAGATGCAAGTGAAGCCTGCCTAAGAAGAAGGACAGAGAACGCAGTTTTCTCTTTTCTTGTTCCTGTAGCAAAGGTTTAACCTGTTCTTGTTTCAATTGTTTATTTCACATATGTGTTTGTTTAACCTACCAGGTTTCACTAACGTACTACCTTGTTTACATTGTTGTTAATACAATCTGTTGAACATAGCGCTCTATCTCTCTGTCTCTCTCTCTTTCTACCTCTCCCCTTTTATGCCACAAACACTCGCATATACAACTTTATTAACACATATAGACAAACACGATACTCTGCGCATGTTTCCCCTGCTTTCTTTGTTTTTGGATCACGTGTTGTGGGAAAGTCTTCATCTTTCCATACACACAAATATCCGGCAGTGTATGTCCCAACCTGACCACTAGCGAACGTTGTTCCATACTTTGTAGCCGACCTTATTTAATCTCACGTTGTCTCAGCGTAACCGCTGTCTCGCGATCGCACACTCGCGCGTGCACACAAACACATGCAGGTTCACACGAACGGGCTCACGCATGCACACTCACATTCTCTCTCTCTCTCTCTCTCTCACACACTTTTGCATACAACCCGCACTCTTTTGTTACTGTTTGCTTGTCTGTGACCTGTAGTTGGTAGATAGTAGTTATAGTATATAATAGGATCTGTTTTGTCTGAAGTATTTTATTTTTGAATTAATATGCAGAAGACAATAAATCCTGTTATATTTTAAAGAGAAGTTGTCCTAGTATTTTATGCTCGCATACTGTGACACTAAACTGGTGGACAGAAATGAATTTTCCCCTTCATTGTACACTATAGGAATATCAATATTCCCACAAATATTGGTGTTCCTAAGTGAAGACTGATACACAAGACTATTTGATTTATTCAAAAATGTATTATTCGTCCAAATTAATTAATTTGAATAATAACTAATATGTAATAATAATAACTAATGTAGATTATTATAAATTAATTCTACTAAACAAATTTATCTCCTCCTTATTCATAACGCTAGTATGAATAGCATCTAAGTACTGACCACAAGAATCTGTCTTATTTTCAATCAGCCAAACCTTTGAACTCTAGACCTGATGCCCTTTCCTGCCAGACCGAACACCAAGCTTCCAGTGTGCCCATGAGACCATCGTCCCCGCTGCCTGCTTCCTGGGGGCAGCACAGTGGGAGATGGAGCGGCAGGTGAAAGAGGCCCGCCTCCCTCAAGATCCACCCTACTTTCCATGTCTCCCTCCTCAAACCCGTCTCCTCCTCCCCCTTGAGCCCTCCGGCCAAACCCTCTCTGCCTGCCGGATCGTGGATGGCCACCCCGCTTTCTCTCTCTCTGCCGGATTCACGATATTCGCCGCAGGGGCCGGGGGTTCCAGTTTCTGTGGGATTGGGAGGGTAACAGTCTGGAAGAGTGGTCGTGGATCTGGCAGGATCTCATTCTTGACTCCTCTCAGTGACTTCTGCAAGGCTCACCTAGACAGGCCTGGTGGGCCACCCAGAGGCAGCTGTAGAGGGAGTGTGTGTTTTTCCCTCTCTGTCTCTCCCTTGTGTTTTCTCCCTTCCTTGTTTTTCAGGTAGAGGCGGGGTAGTTTATACACCGGCTCTCTTCCCACTCATTGCATGAAAGTTCCTGCTACTGCTTGGTAATGTAAGGACTCTCCCTGCTATTCTATGCACGCTGCGACTCCTATGTTCATTTCCTCTCTCCTCTGCTGCCCCGTTGGATCCTGCCCCATCACTCCAGCTTCCCTTCTCACTTGCTTAAGTGTAATAAAGCCTTTGTTTAACACACACTTCTGCCTCTGTCTCTGTGTCTGCTCAGGGGTTCAGACCATGAACCGTGACACATCTTACTGGCATAAAAAAGGACTACATTAAGATTGCCCAGAACTATCTCTCTGATTGTCCTCAATTTGTTCAACTTAATAATGTTACTTCCGTACGTACAAAGTTAGAGTTTCGCAAGTTTCTTTGCTTAGACCAATATTTTTCACCCTTTATATGCTCCCATTAGGTAAAGATATCACCAAACACACTTGATGATACACAACTGTACTTCTCGATTAAGCAAAATGAAGCCAGTCTGAACGACTGTCACAATATGCTACAGGAACTTGTAGGTAAACTATTCCTGGTGTAATTCATCTGCAGTAAGGGAAGGCAAGGCAAGTTTATTTATAGAGCACAATTCATACCCAGGGCAATTCAAAGTGCTTTACAGTTGTGCAGTTGTGCAGTACACAGAGCAACAAACGCAGATCGCTCGGCTGCAGAAATAAAACGTTGATTAGGGAGTAAGTGACCACCTTACCTTTGAGACTTTATTGCCAAATAGGTTATTGGTCCGGATTCTCTGGGTGGTGTTCCTTTCATAATTTATTTTATACAATAATTTTATTTATTTTAAAAAAAAATTAATAATCATCTTTTGTGATTATCAATTCATACCAATAACAAATTTAGCACCCACATGCACAATAGCGGTATAGGTTTTTTGAAAGACATCACCTTGGCCTCTAGCACCCCTGTAAGAAATCTGGGAGCTTTCTTTAATAAACATTAAACACATTCAGAGGACTGCATTCTTTCACCTATGCAACATAGCAAGATCACCACACGGGCAACCAGAAGCCATGGCTAACAGGAGACGTCCATAGGCTGTTGAGGGCCAGAGTCAAGGCCTTCAAAGCTGGGGATGAATCAGCCCTAAGAACAGCGAGAGCCAACCTGTCCTGTGGCATCAGGAAGGCGAAAAAAGAGTACACAAACAACCTCTCCACAACACCATCCACTTCAAGGACAGCAAGAATGCACAGAGCCTATGGTAGGGCATTCAGGCCATCACAGATTAAAAACCTGCACCACAAAGCTGTGAGAGCGACATCACTCTGCTCAACAGCCTAAACAGTTTCTTCACACGTTTTGAGGAACAGAACACCACCACCTTTGCACGACCAGCCTCTATGCCTGTCTGCTACCAGTGTGATGAGGACACTCTCCGCCATCAGCAGCGGGTCCAGACAACATCCCTGGTAGGGTGCTGAAAGACTGTGCAGAGGAGCTGACAGATGTTTTTACAGACATTTTTAACACCTCCCTGAGGCAAGCCATTGTGCCTTCAGGTTTCAAAGCTGCCACCATCATTCCTGTACCAAAGAAATTCTCCCCATCCTGCCTCAACGACTATCGTCCTGTGGCACTGACACCCATTATCATGAAGTGCTTTGAACGACTAGTCTTGTCACATATAAAATCCATCCTGCCTCCTAGCCTGGACCCGTACCAGTTCGCTTACAGGGCAAAGCGATCCACAGACAACGGAATTTGAGAATGCTGTTCATAGATTTCAGCTCAGCGTTCAACACCATAATACCACAACAACTCATCTGAAAACTGGACAAACTGGGCCTCAGCACCTTACTCTGCAACTGGCTGCTGAATTTCCTCAGCCAGAGGCCTCAAGCGTTTAGTGTTGGCAACAAAATCTCGGACAGGATCACCCTGAGCACAGGAGCCCCACAAGGCTGTGTGCTCAGGCCCCTCCTCTTCACCCTCCTGACACATGACTGCATGTTGGATCAATGATAGAACTGTGTATGCATTATCACACATGTACTCTTATACACATATAGTCTTTATGTGCACCTATCCTATTATTATATAATGGTAGTTAAGGAAGTGTGCCTTTCCTATAGCATGTGATTACAAAGTAAACATTCACTCGTGACTTATATAGTCTTCTTTTAAGAGGAGCATTGTTAAGCACTGATAATGTGTGTTTGGAATGTAGTGTCTTCATAGGAACAGAGGATGAGATATCGCACCCCAGAGAAAAGATAAAATGTGCCAGTCTTAAGCCTTGGACCATGAGGGAAGCAACAAAGGATTGTGTTCTTACTTAATTTGTAACTATTTACACCCCTACCCTTAGATACTATGTAATCAGGGACTACCCTAATCTCAATAAAAGAGGACTTTGACTTTGTCAGGCACCAGAAAGTCTATAAGGACTCTCTAGCAGATCCATAATGCAGTTGCACATACGGGTTCTTCTCAAAAAAATTGCATATTTTGAAAAAGTTTATTCTTTTCCATAATGTAATGATAAATGTTTCCAGTCTCTTATTGTTTCAATACTGATGATTTTGGCACATAGCTCATGAAAACCCCATATCATACCATTTGCATATCATGAAAAGGTGCTCTAAACGAGCTATGAACCTAATCATCTGAATCAGCAAGTTAACTTTAAACACCTGCAAAAGATTCCCAGCCTGTTTCATTATTCAAAACTGCAATCATGGGTAAGACAGCCAACGTGGCTGCTGTCCAGAAGGCCATCATTGACACCCTCTAGCAAGAGGGTAAGACACGGAAAGAAATCTCTGAACGAATAGGCTGTTCCCTGAGTGCTGTATCAAGGCACCTCAGTGGGGAGTCTGTGGGAAGGAAAAGGTGTGGCAGAAAACACTGCACAACGAGAAGAGGTGACCGGACCCTAAGGAAGATTGTGGAGAAGGGCCAATTCCAGACTTTGGGGGACCTGCAGTAGCAGTGGACTGAATCTGGAGTAGAAGAAAAAATGGGCTACAGGTGCCGCATTACCCAGGTCAAGCCACTTTTGAACCAGAAACAGCGGCAGAAGCGCCTGACGTGGGCTAAAGGGAAGCAGCACTAGACTATTGCTCAGTGGTCCAAAGTACTATTTTCATATGAAAGCAACGTTTGCATGTCATTTGGAAATGAGTTGCCAGAGTCTGGAGGAAGACTGGGGAGAAGGAAATGCCAAAATGCCTGAAATCCATTGTCAAGTACCCAGAGTCAGTGATGGTCTCGGGTACCATGTCAGCTGCTGGTGCTGGTCCACTGTGTTTATCAAGGGCAGGGTCAATGCAGCTAGCTATCAGGAAATTTGGGAGTACTTCATGCTTCCTTCTGCTGAAAAGCTTTATGGAGATGAAGTTTCATTTTTCAGCATGACTTGGTACCTGCTCATAGTGCCAAACCCACTGGTAAATGGTTTACGGACCATAGTATTACTGTTCTGCCAACTCCCTGCCCTGAACCCCATAGAGAATCTGTGGAGAGAAAGTTGAGAGACGCCAGACCCCAGACTGTGGAGGAGCTTAAGGCTGCTATTTAAGCATAAATTTCATTTCAAAAATGAATATTTCATATATTTTAGATTCATTACACACCAACTGAAATGTTTTAGGTCTTTTATTGTTTTAATACTGATGAGTTTGGCATGCAGCTCATTAAATCCAAAATTCCTATCTCAAAAAATTTGCATATCATGAAAAGGTGCTGTCCTATATACAACCCCACTGTAAGCTTGGTTTCATCTGTGTATATCAATCATCCAGTAGTCTGTTTATTGCACGGTGTCATTAGTTTACTTGTTTGTGTTTCATTTAGTTATAGTTTAGCGGAGAATATTAACAACAGTATTGATTGTAAATTGATTACTGATTGTCAATAAACTCTTTGTATTTTAAGAAGAAGTTTCCTGGTATTTTGTCTGTGTATTGCAACAAAGAGCTGGTTGACTGGGCCTGTGTACGAATTCACACCTTCCTTTCAGTTTCCTTTTTAACTATTATGTTTAAACATAGAGTTAATTATAAGGCAACTATTTAATGAGACTGATTATTATAGTTATTAGTCCGGTTAACCCGGTGGTGCTCCGTTTATATTATCAATTATAACTCAATAAAATTGATAACAATATTACAATTAATAATCATCTTTGATAATTATTAATTACGCTAATAACTATTTATACCCCCCTACTGCATGCACAACAGTGCTCTAAATGAGCTATGAACCTGATCATCTGAATCAACGAGTTAACTCTAAACACCTGCAAAAGATTCCTGAGGCTTTTAAAAACTCTCAGCCTGGTTCATTACTCAAAACTGCAATCAGGGGTAAGACTGCCAACCTGACTGCTGTCCAGAAGACCATCACCCTCAAGCAGGAGGATAAGACACAGATAGAAATTTCTGAACAAATAGGCTGTTAGCAGAGTGCTGTATCAAGGCACCTCAGTGGAAAAGTCCGTGGGAAGGAAAAAGTGTGGCAGAAAACTGTGCACAATGAGAAGAAGTGACCGGACCCTGAGGAAGATTGTGGAGAAGGGCTCATTCCAGACTTGGGGGACCTGCGGTAGCAGTAGACTGAGTCTGTAGTGGAAGCATCCAGAGACACTCTGCACAGGTGTGTGCAGGAAATGGGCTACAGAGAAGCAGCACTAGACTGGTGCTCATTGGTCCAAAGTACTATTTTCGGATGAAAGAAAAGTTTGCATGTCATTCAGAAATGAGGTGCCAGAGTCTGGAGGAAGACTGGGGAGAAGAAAATGCCAAAATGCCTGAAGTCCAGTGTCAAGTACCCAGAGTCAGTGATGGTCTCGGGTACCATGTCAGCTGCTGGTGCTGGTCCACTGTGTTTTATCAAGGGCAGGGTCAATGCAGCTAGCTATCAGGAAATTTGGGAGTACTTCATGCTTCCTTCTGCTGAAAAGCTTTATGGAGATGAAGTTTCATTTTTCAGCATGACTTGGCACGTGCTCACAGTGCCAAAACCACTGGTATATGGTTTACGGACCATAGTATTACTGTTCTGCCAACTCCCTGCCCTGAACTCCATAGGAAATCTGTGGAGAGAAAGTTGAGAGACACCAGACCCCAGACTGTGGATGAGCTTAAGGCCACTATTGAAGCATCCTGGGCCTCCAAAACACCTCAGCAGTGTCACAGACTGATTGCCTCCATGCCACGCCGCATTGAAGCAGTCATTTCTGCAAAAGGATTCCAGACCAAGTATTGAGTGCATAACTGTCTTGGGAATGAGGATGCCTGCCCATTGACTTAATGGGAGCTTTGAATGGCCCGTCTCCCTATCTTTTTCACCTTTTCTGCTAGATCATTTTTTCCTCCTAAAGGAGCTACAAGTCCAATGACACAAGTCCAATGACACAACTACAAATCAATCATCAAACTGCAGCTATGGGCATTATGGTGCCTTATGTTTGTGCATGATGTTTGTTATGGATAATCGATGACAAGCACAGAAATCCAACAACAAAGCACTGCTCGATTTCAATCTGGTGACTCCTGTCCAGGGTGAAGGAACTCTACAGCTGCAACTCCCTGAGCTCCAGGTTTCCCTTTCTCCACTCCTGCTGCTCTCTTTTCTGTGTATGTGCTTCTTCCGCAGATAGAGGCGTGGTGCAGCAGCGGTTTTCCGAGATACCTGCCTTTAATTACCTGCCTTAATCTGTGATGATGATAAATTATCACATGTAAGTAGTTTAACCACTAAGAGTAATGGTTAAAAAAGAAATTTAGGGGGATATAGGGGAATATGTAAGGGTTTCTGGCATTGATAGTTAATCTGTTATATATTAAGCTTTGTATGCATAATTGTAGTATTGTGTGGCTTTGGGGAATCTTCATGCTTACTCTCATTTGAATCAGTTTGGAAATTATTCTCTCCTACGATTTTCTTCATTCTAAATTGTTGCCATCTGTATTTTATCCTAGATCAGTCATCAGTAAGGAATTGTGGTAAATTAAACTGAATATTTTTATATAACACAGTCCACACAGATATCTTTATGTCTACTTGACTAAAATCGAGGATCCAGCTTGATGATAAGGCTTTAAACATTAACCATGCACATGTTTAAGTAGCCAGTGAGTGAACATATTCAGAGTTGATTGAACTAACTCATATCAGCTGTTTTGGAATGGAAAAGTCAGGGTTAGGTTTTGAATTTCTTTAACCTGCTTTCTGGAATGGGGCTGATGTGTTCTGCTTGTTTAGAAAATGTAACCATAAAATAACTAAGATTATAAGTTTAAAAACTGCTGATAGCAATGATGGTATGCATTACAAACATTGGAATATACACTGATGTGGTTTTAGCTAAGAATATTTCACCGTAATTATTGCAGTGATTAAGATAACAATGTTGAATTAATGATAATGAAGTATAATACATGTAATCACATACATTACAAATCCATTTATGGATCATTTATGGCAAGGTATATTGGAATCCACAATAAGAATCAATTTAGCTTCTAGTCATCTGTAGTCTTAACCCACAACTGATAACTGACAGCTACAAAGTACACACATTCTCACAAAAAGTTACTCATCTCCTACAATCATGTGAGAGACACTGTCACTAAGATTATAAAGTTAGCCAATTTTAGGAAATTCGAGATGTACTTTATGGTGGTACCATCAGGTCAAAGTCTTGGCTGTGAGCATAGGAGTGTGGCAGTGCATCAAACCCTAGTACAATTGTTTGTGTGTGTCTTAAGCAACACACCGCTTTTCTATGGCTGGGGGACTGGAGCCTTCAAGGCTATTTTTCATAGCCATTATCCTTCTGGTTGGACTCCACGGAGAAACAAGGGGCACAGAACAAAGACGAAACAAGAGGGACATTAGCAATGACCAGTGAGTTGGGGTTGTAGAGCTCAAAGAAGGATGGCACTGTTTAATCTAAAATAATTACTCATCTGTTATCGTATAGTTCAATTTAAATTGATCTTATATATGTATAAATTCTTTTTTGACCCAGGTCCTTCTAGATTCCCAGTGTGTTTTTATAAGGGGGTTTCAAATTGTCACAATTAAAAAAAAAAAAAAAAAAACAGAAAGTGTGCTTAATGAGAGAAAAAATGTTTCACAATTACTGTTATGTTCAATAGTATCTCAACTGCTATTTTCAATCCTGTGCAATATTACCTTTTGGTTTAGTTTATCTGCATGATAATTACAAATATCTGCTGGGTATCAACTTTTAGACTTTAGAACTTTTTTCTAGAAGATTTTTTCTTGTGTGTTTGTTGCCCATTTGTTTCTATTACTAATCTGGATATAATAGGAAATTATAACTTTTATGAATATGTTTGCAATTTTTGATAGAACCACATTTCAATTTAAGCACTTAACCTTCATCTATTAGATACAATTGATAACGAACTTTTGGTGATTTGACCTCATAGGCCTTGTATGCTGTCTGATAATGGTCACCTTGTGTTCACAACGGGTGACAATAAGGACATCCGCTTTAAGACATCAGCATCAGGCCGGGTTAAAGTGGATAATGAAGACCTCACCCAGCTTTTGAGTCAGGTAATCTTAATTTTTTTTCCTTAACTACCAAAAATATGCAATTTGTTTTTATATAGTACTGTATTAAATACGTTATTATTAATATCATTATTCATGAGACCAAATACAGTTCTTCAATTTCATTTGACGATGGCATAAGATTCCTGCATTATCTGATGACTTTTACTCTATGCTTTTATTGGTATAGCAATCAGAAAGAATATTGTACTACAACCTAAGGAATTCCTTAAGATTTCAAGTATGAGGAATAACTTTAGCCTATAAACTACATGACAGACAAATCAGTTTGCTTCCATTTTTTATCTTTTCCACATACAAGGTAGCTGTATAAACTACCTTTTACTCACTTAGACTCATCTTCTGAATTATGAGTTTAGGCTTCATTTGTTTAAATTAGGAAATTATAGTTATACTATCAGCACCTCACTATCATCTTGTCTAATAATCTTGTCTGTTAATGTCTGAAAACCAATTATTTTATCCAGTCACAAGACTGGAAAGTCACAAAATACCGTGCTGTGTAATGGCTCAATTATAGCTTTTTTATCATCTTTTATAGAGCTGAAAGCTTGCTTCTCATGTGATGTTATGAATGATTAACATTTGAGGATGCAGCAGTTTAGGCATGACCAAAGTTCACACACACACACACACACACACACACACCTATTTCTTCACAATATTCACAATATTTTAAGTCTCAAAAAACTCAAAAATATCTATTTCTGTTATCAATATAATATCAATATAAATGTGAAATGTATGTGCTGAAAGAAAGGGGAAAATAAGATGTGCTGACCCTGTTTTAACCATTCTGGGGCAGTTACAGGTCATGATAAAAATTACAGGAAATGCAACTTTATCAAGGAATCATGTAAAGTAGCTGAAGGCCATGTTAAAAAAACATCTGATCATGAATATTGTGGCATAATCTCATGATGATGTCACTTTATAAAGTTATATGTGTAATGTTTGTTTCTCCTTATAGCCAATATCCTTTTTTCCTCATTCCACTGCCTATGCATACGTAGCAACAGGACACTTATGACATATACATTTTTTTTTAATGAAAACGAAAAGAGGCAGAGTTTGGGTTTATTAAAATATCAACCTGTCTTTTGGACCATACACTGGGATTGCTAACTGGGATTGCTTTTCTTTGATTACCACTACCTTGCTTGAAACTGTTAACATGTCCTTATTATCTAGTCCTTTAGAGTAGCTGCAATTAAACCTCTCCTCTCTGCACTTGACTCAGGTATTTTAGCCAACAATATACCTAGATCCAACCTTCCCTTTCTTCCTCTTGAAGATCCTGGAAAAAGTAGTCCCCAAACCATTGTTTTTGCCAAACAGTTGTTTTTTCTACACAACAATGGTGTAAATGAGGATTTCCAGTAAGTATTTAGAATGCATCACAGCACTTACACGGCACTGGTGAAGGTTTCAAATGAAATTCTCAATGTGTCACATAAAGTCATTATTTCCATTCTTGTTTTGTTAGACCTTAATCCTGCATGTGATACCATCAACCATTGCATCTTATAACATATCTTTCTCTCAGCATTAGACAGCTTCCTGGAAAGGAAAGCATATAGAGAGACAGATGGGTGATAAAACTCATATTTTTAAGCCTTGACAAACAGTTGTTGTGAATTTATTTGACTTTACTTGCCTTATTCCCCACTTTATTGGAATGAAACAAACAAAATACGTAACGATTTTATCAATTTTATACCAGGCCATATAGGACATGACATTTTAACCAGACTCTAGTTTGCAATCATGAGAATATGTCACGTGTAACACATGTCCATGGCATGAGGTTGGCATTTGAGCCTGAAAGAAGTGAAATTGAACTACATAAGGGTGCCCAACATCACCCTTCTTCATGCCAAAGTTCATTGTATTTTCTTCCACCCTCACATCTTTGTGACACGAGGCGGGGCCGGAGGCTGAACCCAAATGCACGACTCTTCACGGGTTGATCAAAAGAAAAAGTCTTTATTATGATTCTGTACAAACGACTCACTCAACATGGGGAAAACAAAAATCACTCTTGCGAGGAGAACAAAAAATCACTCTTGCGAGGAACAAACAAAAAATCACTCTAACGAGGAAAACGAAAAATCACTCTTACGAGGAACAACAAAAAATCACTCTAACGAGGGTAACGAAAAATCACTCTCACGAGGAACAAACAAAAAATCACTCTTAACGAGGAACACGGGAACTGGGAAAAATAACGAGGCAAAGACCGACAAAACAAGACTGGGAACTTGAGCATGCGAGAACAAAACCTGGTAGTACTTGGAGCTGGGCGCTGGCTCTGACACATGGGACGTGACGAACTGGCACAGGACAAGGGGAGACACAGACAATATATAGGCAGGGTAACAGGGCACAGGTGAAAACAATCAGGGCAGGGGAAGGCAATCGCCTTGGCGGGAAACACACAAGGGCAGGAAGCAAAGGTGCCTGAAACAAGAGGGAAGAGTCATTTCACAATAAAACAGGAAGTGCAGGACAAGACAACACGAGTGACAACTTAACATTTACGACGAGACATGACACTTTGAACCTGCTTTCTGGATTAGACCCTTAATCATCACCATGTCTTAATATCTTTTGTGTGACTTTGGTTGCATGTATTTGTTGAATTTGTTGTATTTGTTCAATTCAATTCAATTCAATTCAATTCAATTCAATTCAATTCAATTCAATTCAATTGTATAGCCCAGAATCACAAATCAGATTTGCCCCAAAGGGCTTTACATTGTGTACAAAAGCAACACAACATCCCCTGTCCTTAGACCCTCTCATTGTACAAGGTAAAACTCCCTAAAAAAAAACCTTTAACAGGGAGAAAAACGGAAGAACCCTCAGGAAGAGTAACAGAGGAGGAGTCCCTCTTCCAGGATGGACAGGCGTGCAGTAGATGATGTGTGCAGGTGGAGAACATTACAGAGAAATTTGAATATTACAAACAAACAGAAATGTAATGAATGTTGGTAGAAGTGGAGGATGAGGAGCAGGATCCATCATAGCTTTCAGGTTTCACCAAGGCAGCCTCAGACCCTCCAACATCCGTAGATCCCTGAGTGGCTGTACTGCAGCGTGCTCTGTGAAAGAGAAAACACAGGGCAGGACTCCGGAACCACAGCAGATTTAAAAGTACAGTAGTGGTACAGAAGCCCAGGGCATCTCAAGAGGACCCGGCAGACTATCCTATCGCAGCATAACTATAACTATACGCTTCATCGAACAGGAAAGTTTTTAACCTATTCTTAAATATAGGAAGGGTGTCTGCCCCCCGGACTGAGACTGGAAGACGGTTCCACAGGAGAGGAGCCTGGAAGTTGAAGGCTCTGCCTCCTGTTTTAATTTTAGAAATTCTGGGAACCTCCAATAAGCCTGCATATTGGGAGCGTAATGTTCTTGATGGGCGATATGGGACTAAGAGATCCCTAAGGTAGGATGGCGCCTGACCGCTGAGCGCTTTATAGGTGAGGAGCAGGATTTTGAATTCTATACTAGATTTCACAGGAAGCCAGTGTAGAGTGGCTAATACAGGTGAGATATGCTCTCTTTTTCTAGTGCCAGTTAATAGACGAGCAGCTGCATTCTGGATCAGCTGGAGAGTCCTTAGAGTAGAAGTAGAAGGAAATTGCAGGTCATCCAGGATTTTATATCCTTAAGACAGGCTTGAAGTTTAGCTAGCTGATTGGTTTCATTTGGCTTAATTGATAGATAGAGTTGTGTATCGTCAGCATAACAGTGGAAATTATTGGGGGTTTTCTAATGATTTTACCCAATGGGAGCATATAGATAGTGAAAAGTATTGGTCCAAGCACAGAACCTTGTGGAACCCCATGATTAACTTTTGTATGGATAGAAGAAACATTATTGATATGGACAAATTGGGAACGATCTGAAAGATAGGACTTAAACCAATTTTGTGCAGTCCCTTTTAGACCAATAAGATGCTCTAGTCTCTGTAACAAGATTTGATGGTCGACTGTGTCAAATGCAGCGCTAAGATCTAACAGAACAAGGATGGAAATGAATCCTTTATCAGACGCATTGAGAATATCATTTGAAACCTTAACTAAAGCCGTCTCTGTGCTGTGATGCATTCTAAAACCTGACTGGAAATCCTCATATAAGTTATTGTTGTGTAAAAAGTCACACAGCTGTTTAGCAACTGCTTTTTCCAGAATCTTAGAGAGGAAGGGAAAATTAGAAATGGGTCTATAGTTGGCTAAAATACTTGAGTCGAGGGCAGGTTTTTTAAGGAGAGGTTTAATTACAGCTACTTTAAAGGACTGTGGTACATAGCCAGATAATAAAGACATATTAAGTATTTCTAGTAAGGAAGGGCTAATCAAAGGGAAAATATCTTTTAGTAATCCAGATGGAATAGGGTCCAGAAGACAGGTTGAAGTTTTAGATGACGACATCAGTGAAGCTAGTTCAGCGAAGTTGATTGAAGTAAATGTGTCGAGGTGAATATTAGCTATTTCATCTGTCTCTACACTAACAGCATCTGAGGGCAGATTAGAGCCAGTGGATGGAACAAGGTGATAAATTCTGTCTCTAATTGTCAGAATTTTGGCATTAAAGAAGTCCATGAAGTCATCACTGCTGAGGGTTGTAGGAATACGTGGATCAATAGTGTAGTTACATTTAGTCAGTGAAGCTAACGTGCTGAAGAGGAACCTTGGATTGTTTTAGTTTTTTTCTATCAGTGAGGAGTAATAGGCAGCTCTGGCATTGCGTAGGGCCTTCCTGTACAAACTGGAAGGCCCTCCATGCGTGTAAAGCCTCTTCCAGTTTGCTGGAGCGCCATATTCGTTCATGCCTCCGAGAGGTTAACTTTAGTGTACGGGTGAGAGAGTTATACCAGGGTGTGACTCTTTTTTGTTTAATTAACTTCTTTTTTTGGGGAGCAATGGAGTCAAGGGTTGTTCGCAGTGAACTTGCAGCGCTCTCAACAAGTTGATCTATTTTAGATGGACCTGCAACAGCATATAAATCCATAGCTGTGGTGAGGCAAGGCAGCGAATTAAATACTGAGGGAATCACCTTCTTGTATTTAGATATAGAACTGTCAGTTAGGTATCGAGTGAGTATGCTTTTTTCAGGTGGTGAGTAGTTTAATAACAGGAATTCAAAAGTTATTATATAATGATCTGACAGGAGGGGATTCTGTGGGAAGACAGATAAGTGTTCAACCTCAATGCCGTATGTCAGGACGAGGTCAAGGGTATGGTTAAAGCAATGGGTGGGCACATTTACTCTCTGAGAAAAGCCGATTGACTCTAGTAAAGAGAGGAAGGCAGAGCCAAGGCTATCACCGTCAACATCAACGTCAACATTAAGGTCAACATTAAAGTCACCTGCCATGATTATCTTATCTATCCTGAGTACTAGACTTGAGAGATACTCTGAGAATTCTGATAAAAATTCTGACTATGGGCCTGGAGGGCGGTACACAGTGATAAATATGACTGGTTGTAGTGCTTTCCAAGTTGGGTGGGAGAGACTAAGCACAAGGCTCTCAAATGATGTGTAGCTACACTTCAGTTCAGAGTTGATTAGTAAGCTGGAGTTGAAAATGGCTGCAACTCCACCACCTCGGCCGCTGTCACGAGGAATATGAGTGTTAATATGGCTTTGAGGAGTGGATTCATTCAGGCTGACATATTCATCAGGATGCAGCCAGGTTTCAGTAAGACAGAGCAAGTCAATATTATAATCTGATATTATATCATTTATTAACAAAGCTTTGGATGACAGAGATCTGATGTTTAAAAGTCCACATTTCACTCTCCAGTCCTGTTTCTTTATGGCTGAATTAGTGCTAATATTAATTAAGTTGCTGTGGGTGACTCGTCTCCTATTGTTGGATGTAAAGGATTTAAATTATTTAAGTGAATTAAGTGGTCGGGGGACAGACACCGTCTCTATGTAGTTCTGAGTGGGTGACTGCTCTAAGGAGACACAGAGAAGCGTGTAGGACTGCGACTCTGCCTACTGGACTCAACTCTGTGTAGTCACTGTTTTCGGGTGATAAAGTCTAACATATTCCTGGATAAGAGAGAGGCTCCATCCAGGGTGGGATGTATGCCGTCTCTCGCTATCAGACCAGGTTTCCCCCAGAACGTCGACCAATTAACCATTATGAAACCCACAATCATATCTGGGCACCAACCCGACAACCAGCGGTGAAAAGACCTCATGCGACTAAACATGAGATCACTAGTCATGTTCGGCAGGGGGCCAGAGAAAACTACAGTGTCCGACATGGTCTTTGCATAGGTGCATACCGACTCCACATTAATCTTCGTTACCTCTGACTGACGAGCATGGGCGTCGTTACCGCCGACATGGATAATAATCATTTCAAATCTAGGCCTAGTCCTAGCTAACAGCTTCAGGTTGGATTCGATGTCGCCTGCTCTGGCCCCCAGGATACTGTGCACCCTGGTGTTGCTAGCTTCACGTATCGGACTACAGAGCTGCCAATTACCAGAGTTTGTTTCTCAGCAGGTATTTCGCTGAGTGGGAGAAATCTGTTCGATACGTGAACAGTGTTGTTGGTACCCGAGGGCCTTGGTTTAGGACGCCTACTCCCCCTTTGAACAGTCACCCAGTCGCGCTGTTTTTCCGGCTGCTCGGAAAATGCCGGGGCGCTAGCGGCTAAGCTAGAGGCTAAGCTAGCGTTAGCTCTGCCCGGGCTAATAGCTCGGACTGCAGCGGTTACTGCCGGGGAGCTGCGGGTTACGCTGGGGGGGTCCAGGGAGACTAGGGACCGTCTAGCTACACTAGCATATGACTGGCTATCTAACGTACGGAGCCGAGCTTCTACCTCACGAACCCTCGCCTCCAAGTCTAACACAACATTACATTTGATACAAGTACCATTACTACTAATGGAGGCAGGGGAATAGCTAAACATAAGACACCCTGAGCAGGAAAAAGCAGTAGGAGAGGGAGTGAGAGAAGCCATCGTAGCTATGTTAGCTGAGCACTTCAAGCTAGCCGAGCAAGCTAGGTTAGCGGGGCCAATACAATGAGCGACCGGGATATGAGCGATGGAAACGCTAAAGTAAAAGAGAGTAGGAGGGTGCTTGAATGACACTATCGTACGCAGGAAGGATTAACTTTGGAGATGCCAATTGAATTTTTTTTTTGAAATGATAAAAGGGAAAAAGTAAGCAGCGACGCAGAGACGCTGCCACACACACAACAAAGCTTAGAGTAACAGAGAGTGACGCAATACGCTCACCATACGTAGGCAGAGGAGGATGAGTCTCATGTGCAATTCATTTGCTGAATAATGAAAACGTTATTACATTCTTTTAATATTCCTAGGGTTAAAATAATCTGCGCCTGCCACATAGCTCCAAAATCTCTATGGGCCACCATGAGATTAAATACAATTACATTTATGATTACTGTTGTGCTATATCACAAGCTGTTAATTCCAAGATGCACATTCATGTTTCTTCTTTCTTATGGTCAGACCACAGGAAATATTCCTTTTCACAGCTTTGAGTCCCTGATTTTTTAGCAGACATAAATTGTGTGATTTCAGATTAAAACAAACAAAGAAGACATTGATGACATTAAGACTCAAGGAGGTGGAATTAACCCTGAAGTCAGCAACAAATTGAATCAACTGGATACTAGGGTAGGATAATTGGACACAACTTTTGTGTGTTTACAATAAAAAATCTTGAACATTCTTCTCTTAAATATATATAGTATATTTTCCCTAATATTGTTAATGCACTATACATAGCCCAATTCGATTTTTTCTTTCCATGGTTTTAGGTGTCAACACTTGAGAATAAAGTAACTACACTTGAATTGGTAAGAACTTCAAAACTGCTTCTTTGTAATGGCATGGTTCCATGAAAGTTTTCTACGTTGAACTTTTCCTTTTTCTATTTTCTCCTCCAGATAGTTCAGAAGGTATCCTGCAGCAGTAATCCCTGTCAGAATGGAGGAAAATGTCTGAATCTCTTAAACTCATATCACTGTGTGTGCCCCAGTAACTGGGCTGTAAGTTCTATACTTATTTTGTACGCATGAGCAGGCATTGCAGTTGATAATGTATTAACTGTAGGTAATAATTAATCAGTATTTCTAAGTATTTTTGTAATACTAAAACACATACAATGTATTTAAATATATACATATACTCTATATAGAGTATATGTATATAGTATATACATATACTATATATATATATATATATATATATATATATATATATATATATATATATATATACACATAAAGGATTTATTAGAGGGCGACACGGTGGAGCATTGGGTAGCACTGTTGCCTCACAGCAAGAAGGTCGCAGGTTCAAGACCGCCTTGGGGCCTGGGTCTGGGACCTTTCTGTGTGGAGTTTGCATGTTCTCCCCGTGTCTGCGTGGGTTTTCACCGGGTACTCCGGTTTCCTCCCACAATACAAAACATGCTCAGGTTAATTGGCAAATCTAAATTGCCCATAGGTGTGAGTGTGTGTGTGAATGGTGTGTGAATGGTGTGTGTGCCCCACGATTGGCTGGCGACCATCTGGGGTGTATCCCTGCCTCTCGCCATAAAATGCGCTGGGATAGGCTCCAGCAGACCCCTGCGACCCTGAAAAGGAATAAGCGGGATAGAAAATGGATGGATGGATGGATTTATTAGAGACATTCCAGTCTTACTGAGAATTAATTGAATTCTTCTAGACAGGGCCTTAAAATTATGAATCATATGGGACTCACCGTAGGCTCTTACCCCCCATTATTGACATTAGATTTTAAGGGAATATTGCCAAAAGGTTTACCTTTAGTAATATAATTATTTTACAAAAAATGTATAACATACCATTAATATCATCAAAGGTAAATACTTTGCATACTGATTCTGAAGCTGCTATATGTCTTTCTCCATTTTTCATCTTCCTTCGTTCATGTGTGTTTGTGTGTGTCCGTGCATATTTTGGAATGTTTCAGGGTCCTAATTGTGCAACAGATGTGGATGAATGTCAAGTGTATTCAGGAACAATTCAGGGGTGTCAGAATGGTGCAACCTGTGTCAACACCCCTGGATCATTCACGTAGGTTATAATGTCCCCTTCCACTCACAGAATGTGTGTGCGCATCATTTTACACTAATAGGCTGATTGTCTTTTCAGTGACTATCTGGTGACCAACAGCTTACTTACTTTTTTTTTTAAATAACAATATTTGCACAATGATTGATTATTGATTTTAAAATAAGAGAGACAGAGATTTGATTTTGAGGATATCGAAGGGTAATTTTACTTGTGAAGCAAAACAAATGCTTAAATATACATGATTTTAACAATGTTTCTCTTTCTGTGCAGTTGTTCCTGTTCTCCAGAATGGTCTGGGACTCAATGTACTGTGGGTTATGATGACTGCAGAAATGGAGGACAGGACCTGTGTGTGCATGGCACATGTATTGATGCAGACAGGATTACGCCAGGAGTGGTACTAACACACACACACACACACACACACACACACACACACACACACACACACATACACACACACACACAAACACACACACACATATATATATATAGTCATTATAGTGTAATTTTAATCATTGTAGTGTTACAGATACATATTTTATATTTAATAGTAATGGAGCATGGGAACTGGCAGTGTTAATTGACACGTATTACACTTATCTATTAATTTGTCAACCTTCATATAATTACTACAATTCATAATTCTTGTACTTAATGATTCTGTATTTCTAATACCGCTCTACTGTAGATATAATTTTGGCAACGATTTCACAATGTGTGTACATTTCTCTAATTAACAGCCTAAATACCATTGCATTTGTGAAAGTGGCTGGGAGGCTCCAGCTGGGAATCCAGCCTGTGTGGCTGATGTTAATGAGTGCAACCTCCCCAACAAGCCTTGTTCCACCAACCCTGCTGTGCCCTGCTACAATACCCAGGGTTCTTTCTACTGTGGACAATGCCCAGCTGGTAACACTTAATTTATACTAGGAATTAATGTAAATTAGGTGCTGAATGGAAGAACTTCAGCTCAATAGGGAAAATGTTTTTTTATATTTAATATTAAAAACATTAGAATAGCAACAGTATAGTAGTAGGTACTGTACATGATATTATAGTATGATCCTAAACTTAAAATGTATATTTGAGCACAATATTTTAGTTTTGTGTCTTGCCACTGTGTGTCTACAGTATATAGGTTGACGTGCGCCATTAAGTGAAAAGTTGTTAATAAGTTGTTAAATGTTAATATTGTTAATAATTCTTTCTACTATTTCTCAGGTTGGCAAGGCAATGGCTACAGCTGTCAGGATGTGGATGAATGCTTGACCAATAATGGTGGCTGCTCTACCACTCCCATGGTGCAATGCCTGAACACCATGGGCTCCTTTCACTGTGGTCTCTGCCCACCAGGTATGAGGGTAATAAATGAGTGTCATGAATGTAGCTAGGAGAATTTTATTCTAATAACTCTGAATGACCATCAGAGATTGTGTAAACAGTGTAATGCAGTGTGAAAAATGGCTCCTTGCTAATTTCTCATAGTCTTGCATGTTTGCGTGTTTCTCACAGAAAACTTCCGGTCTGCTTCAACTCTGTTATTTTAAATCAAGGCTAAAGAGAATATTCCTTAAAAATAAATTTCAACAAAACTATTATAATATATGACTACCCCCTTCACGCAAGATATTTTCTTTTATGATATTTTAGGTGGACGTCATCATAATGATTACGTTTGATATAGTGCCAAAGCCTACTCACAGACAATTCTTGGATTTCTGCAGGTTATGAGGGAGATGGGCGAATATGCACCCAGACAAATATCTGTGCTTCCAACAATGGAGGCTGTTACCCATTAGCTACCTGCTCCTCCAGCCCAGGTAAAAATAACCATATGCATTGTGTTACTGTGATATTGTGTCATAAGTGTCCTTTATTCTCAATTTTCATATTGAGTATTGTTCTTGGACATGCTGAGAATAGACTATAGAGTAAATATTTTTCTGATTTAGCTGTAAAGTAATCCAACTTCTGAAGTGAAATACAGTTTGATATTTATAAATTCTGGAATTTTTAATGAAGGAGAAAGTCTGAAATCTGAACTTAGAAAAATCAGTAAACAAGGTTCACGTACGGTTACATAAAATATTGCAAAACCAAACACTAACTCTTCAGATTCAGATTATAGTTAAAATTAATTTGTTTTTGAACTCCCTTATTTATAGCAATATAGGAGTGAGATGTGTAATATGGGACTTGACCATGTGATATTTTTTCAATAAAACCAGGTTCCAGCATTCCTGTATGTACCTGCCCTCCAGGGTACATAGGCAGTGGTTATGGCCCAATTGGCTGCACCCAGACTAGCAACCTCTGTCAAACCAACAACCCCTGTGTGAATGGAGAGTGTTTGGTAAGTGTGTTATACTGTGTGTATGTGCTATATGACAGCTCATTCAAGTTGGGATGGTGAGGGGGAAATTATCAAAGATAACTCAACTTTGCCTCATCAGCATTCATCAGTCAATTACTTAATGGCAGCACTTGTCTGCTAAAATACTATATGTAGTTGTGAAAGTCCTAGCTATCAGTAGACTTGACAAGCATTAAATAGTTAACATTTGCCTTATTATATCCTTCAATTAATGTGGTTGTAGTCTGACTCAGTGTTTAAATGATTTAGAAATCCTTCCCTGTTTTTGTGTTAACGCTACTTTAAAAAAAATGAACAATTTTTTCAAACAAATGCCTGAAATGCAGATGAAATTATTAGTTTAATATTGGTATTGCAGGCAACAACCACAGCTCCTGGCTACACCTGTATTTGCAACTCTGGATGGCAAGGTGTGAACTGTGACCAGAATATAAATGAATGCCTAAGCAACCCTTGTCAGAATGGAGGAACCTGCACCGATGGCAATAATGGATTCACATGTACTTGCACTTCAGAGTGGACTGGCCTACTCTGCCAGACTGCACAGCAAGGTACTGGGAGGATAAGAAGATTATGCAGGAGATGAAGGGAAGGGAGTAAGAAGGGATTAGGCTGAGAGGAGGTAGCAAAAACACAAGGGAATTATGTAGAGAGTTAAAAATAAGAGGAGAGATGAGCTTGATAATTGATGTTAACAGTCAATAAAAATGATTAATTTATACTCTATGAATATTATTCTAAATGAATGTTTTCATTGTATAATTTAAAAATTGTGTATTTTCTGACTCTCAGCTAATTTACGAAAAACTGGAAGGTTTAAAACAGTGTTGTGATGAATGTGAAAAACACTTTCTTATTGACATGCTAGTTTTTATGGTGTGATGTATTTTTTAATAATGTATTTAATTAATATAATTATTTAATAATAATCTAATTTTAATTTAATGTTCATGACAAAGTGCTATAGTCCCATCAGTGTATACCTCCATTAATACTAGCATGCATATCCTCTCTGCTTACACAACAGATCAGCTTTGTATCGGTAGTATTTGAGGAACTAAATTGCTACACATAGTACTATGTACATATGTTTGGTTCAATTTACCTTTGATCTGAAAATGCTGACTATGACTAAGTAACTTAAAGGAATAGTTTGTTATTTTGGACATGTAGCCCCATTTCCAAATTCCTGGCAAACTGTATATCTGAAGCAAGGAGACCATCATTTCACAGATCCCTCTAGCATTTGTAGCAATTTCTCCTCTGACCAGATATTCAATATAAGGGAATACATTGGACAGATTTGAATTCTAGAAGAAAAATCTATTTAATTTTTTGAAAAACTGGTAGGTGCTCGATGTGTATTTGTACCCGTCTCAGTAACCTGTATCACTTAATGTTTACCATTTCATTCATTTGTACTTGTTTTGAAAAGCTTAGAAAGGAGTTGAATTCCTTTTTGCGACATAGTTGCAGATTACAGCTGGAGGGAAATCACTACAAGGCGTAATATTGGAGGGATCATTGAAACTAGAGTGTCCCTACTTTAGATACATTTCAAATATTTTAAGCATATTTTGGAGCTAGGTGTCCAAAATACCTAACTACCCCTTGTAATGAAAGCATTGTCTACTGACTGAAACTGTCAGGCCGGGACTCAAAAGAGGACTCAGATGCAGAGTAGAACAGCGGGTTTTATTAATAGATAGGCAACCTCTTCCACAGGGAGCAAAGAGGGCTATGACAAAATACAAAGAAATATCTATGGCTATTGCTATCTATGACTATAAATCGATATACTATAAAGAACTAGACTATGAATATAACTAGGGACTATGATTAAGGTAGAAACTAAACTATCTCCTAAAAAGCTGGAGGAAAAATACTCTAATAACTACAAACCAAAATCTCTCTTAATAACTAGAGGAACTACACTAATAACTACAAACCAAAATCTCTCTTAATAACCAGAGGAACTACACTAAGAACTGAAAACAAAAGGCTGAACTGAAAATCTACAATTAACTATCTAAACTAAGGCTATGAAAACTACCACACAAAAATCGCTCCGAAGAGGACAGCACGACAGGCAAGGCAACAAGAACTATGACTAGGGGATTTCGAATGGCTTGGGTGAACGTACGGGACGAAACACTTCGGCACAAGACAAGGGGAGACGCAGACAATATATATACAAGGTAATTGGAAACAGGTGGAAACAATCAGGGCGGGGCAGACAATCAGACCGGTGACACATGAGGAAGGGCAAGTGACCTGAAACGAGAGGAGAGTTAGATTTTCAAAATAAAACAGGAAGTGACAAGACAAAAACCCCAAGACAGGACAAACCTCACCGCGGTGTGACAGAAACATAATAATTTAATTATTAATATAACTAGTTAGGTAGGTAGGTAACTAGGTAGGAAGCAACAATGTGCAATATGACTCCTGGTTCAGTCTCCCCCAGACCTACAATTGAGACTTTTTGGTATTCACAAACAAGTTTTTCCCAGTTGAGGTCACTGTATGTATGTACATGGGTTCCAGTGTGTGGAGGCTACCTGACTGGCCCTGCAGGTTCCTTCAGTTTTCCTAACTCACCGGGTCATGAGGATTATGATCATCTGGTCAGCTGTGCCTGGGTGATCCGTGTTGACCCAAACAAGGTAGGTTTCAGTCTCTCTTATTAGGTGAAATTTGCTTCATCCATTTTTCCTCTTGTTATAATTGTTGGAAATTACTTAATTTAGGACAGCTAACAAAAGATTTCTTTTTGAGTTCTCTAAACCTCACTCAATGTTTGTGTGCAGGTTTCATATTTAGGGAGCATTTTATTGCACAGGTCATGATGTTATGAGCATTGTTGTGATTACATTTTGTTTTAAAATTGATTCATATTACATATGATGACCGAACATTTTGTGAAAGAATAAATGTTCACTCTTGGACCTCATTTATAGAGCACCAGGAAAGGTATTGGTATTGAGTTCTAGCAGAAGATGATACTGGTATCTTTTCCCTTTTTTGGATTTATTTATTTCAGGTTGATAGTTGTAATTGCAAAGCTGCTGCACAAGAGAAGCATTGTTAGCGTAAATGGATATATCACAAAGGTACCAGAATGCAAGAGGTCCTGGTAATTCTGTTTTCTCTTTTTTCTAGATCCTGCGTATTACCTTCCCTTTCTTTCACCTGGAGAGCAGCACCAACTGCAATTTTGACTTCCTTCAAGTTCATGATGGGGACAGTGCCTCTGCCTACATGATTGGAAAATACTGTGGCCATAATAACCCACAGGAACTCTTTAGCTCTCACAATTCCTTATATTTCTGGTTTCGCTCTGACCACTCTATTAGTGGTGGTGGCTTCACAGTTGTTTGGCAGTCGCAGGATCCAGGTAAGGGTTTTATCTACAAATTACCAAGAGTCAAATTAGCTTGCGTGCTACTTCTGAAAAGTTTAGCATTTTGAGCTTCATGACTTACAGGGATACCTTTTTTATATAGATTTTTAAGGTTAGGGTTAGGTGCCCTTTCTGGAGTTACTCACCAAAGTCATGGCCAAAATGAAGGTCGATGTAAGAAACTTTAATTGATCACCTTTGTTCATAATAGATGCTATATACATAGATTTAAGTCAATCACACTCCAAGTTGGTTGAAGTCCTTGCTCAGGCTCATAAGATATGAAGACAGAATCAGACACTTTCCTATCAGTGCATCAATAAGCTCAATAACTGCTCAAGATTTTGAATGATTTGATTTCCAGAACATCCTCCAAGCAACATTATAGTGTTTATGGTGTTTTAATAGGTGTACTAATACACCTGTAATTCAGTCAGGCCCGGGCTCAAATGACAGTAAACTGCTAGTGGTCAAACTCACAAAGGGTTTGCAGGACAAAAAGTAATTTGAAATCTCGTTCTCATCTTAGTGTGTGGAGGTGAAATAACTGAACCCTATGGCAACATTAACTCACCTGGCTACCCTGGAAACTACCCACCTAGCCGGGACTGCTATTGGAGATTGACAGTGGAGCCAGGCTTGCTCATTACCTTTGCTTTTGGGACTCTCAGCCTGGAGCATCATCCAGACTGCAACTATGATTTCCTAGAGGTGAAAACTGCTACCATATTCAACCAGTTAGATGATTAAGAGTAGTATTTATCACACTTCTGCTTATACAGCATTTTTTTCCATTGTTTTCTAACCAAGGCAAAGTGCCTTACTATTTCTGCCTTTCATTCACACACACACACACACACACACACACACATACAAACTGAGTGTGAGGTATGAAGCAAGAGCAATCTTTGATGATTTTTTTCCCAGCTGTTTTCAGTGTGTTCTGGTGCATGATATATGACATGATTAATTTTTGCAATTGGTCATGACAAATCCAGAAGTGGACTAACATTTGTCCATGGAGAGTGGCCAGGCTATATAGTACATATGGACTAGACCATGGCTACAGCATGACACTTGGCTGGTTAAGGTTTAATCTTTGTACTTAAAATTACAAATATTGTTACAGTTCATGGTCTGAACCTCACATCACACACAGAGACTGAGACAGGAGTAGGTGGAAAAAGGGGTCTTTAATGGTACTTTGTGAATGAGTAGGGAAGATGCTGGGGAGTGAGGCAGAGTCAGATGTAACTGCAGTGCAGAAAAGAGACGACAGGGAGCTAAGTTGGGAGACCAAGTCCGGTGCAGGCGGATGTGCAGAGGGGAAGAGAGGGAGCCAGGTCTCCAAGGTCTAGAGTCCGGTGGAGCGAATGGAAATGCTGCGGTGAAAGTAGAAGCAGGTTACACAGAAAATCACGGGAAAAGACAACAAGGTAGTCACAGCGAGCTCAAGTTTACTGGGTGCACTGTAAATTACTGGTGAGTAACACATAACTCTCTGAGAAGAATTTGAAGAAGAGACTGGGTTTAAATGTTGCACTTAATGAGGACATTGCTGTCAGGTGTGCTACTACTCCACCACTGCTCCTTGTCTCTACCTGAAAACACAAGGAAGAGAGGGGCAAACACAAGGAGCAGACGGAGAAAACACACAAACTCAAGAAGTCACAGCTGATGCTTAGGGGTATAAAAAAACAAACAAAACCCCAAAAAGTGTATTATATAGGAACTTTAAAGTTAAAAGCATCATTAAGGTAAAATAACTTGCAGCATCATTTAATAACGTATTGTTATTGTTCTTCTATATACTCTGTTCTTTGGCCAAATGTAGATTCGTGATGGTCTTCTTCCTGAAGATACAGTTCTGGGAAAGTATTGCAGTACTGCATCACCTGCCCCCCTTCAGACCACTGGTCCAGCTGCATGGGTCCACTTCCACTCTGACTTCAGTGTGTCTGACCAAGGCTTCCACATTACATACACAACATCACCAAGTAAGAAAAATGTTAAACACCTTGTCAAAATTGAACAAGTTAAACATATGCAACTGCCTCCCATGACATTATTTATAAGATTATTCCTGTCTTTGGGTGCAGGATAACAGTGAGTTTTATAAATATCACCCTCACCTGGGTGTCACCTTTGATGTTTGATTGACAGTTATTCGTTAAATTGCATTGAGAGAAACCTGCTTCCTGACATTAGTGACATGTGAGAAGAATATAGGCTATTATCCATTCGGCCCAAGTTTTCCAGTTATCTTGCTAACAGATAGACAGACAAATCTGCTGTACTGGCCTTGCTAAATGTATGAGTATTTAGCTAGTCAGCATGTATAAACAGCCAGATGAGGTTAACAAAGAAAAGAGATGCTGCTTTATCTTTTTTCCTCTCCTTGCTATCTACACACATTTACACACAGAATCCGCATGTGAAAAAAAGCTGTAAAACGGCATTCCCCATGGAGGAAACAGCACTATGCAGGGCTTGAAACTTGAAAGATGAATGTACACGCCATGGAACACTACTAACTCTTGCCGATAACTTATACTAACAGAACATATCTTCTAAACAAGAACACAAAAAGGAAACAGAAAAAAAAATTTCCTCTAATTCAATTAGCACTAGTGACCAGTGGATGTTGCTTGTGTACCAACACAAATGAATAAATGATCTCTCTCTCTCCTATGTGCCATTTGTGGAATTGTTGGAGTGGATTGTTGTAGGCTACTTTTACATCATGTGCATGCATATATCTAACGTTTTGCACAGTACATCATGTTTATGCCTACAGATTGATATTAAAATTTAAAAAATCTTAATTGGCTGCACAGGTGATGAAAGCCCTCATTGTGCTGTTTGCTGTTTTTTCAGGTGATTCTGGATGTGGTGGCACTTTCACTGACAGTGAGGGCATTATCATCTCCCCCAACTGGCCCAACAACTATTCTCACAATCGTCAGTGTATCTATTTGATCAGGTTGCCAGTGGGTGAACGGGTGGCCCTCAACTTTACTCACATGAACCTGGAGATTCACAGCAGCTGCACTTTTGACTATGTGGAAGTAGGATCAGTCGACTTCTTTATCACTCATACATGCCCTGTTTTACTTTTTGGAAATGTGAATTCTTTTCAGTCTAGGTTGGGTTCCTGTCTTGTGTCCCACAACTTGATTGGATCATGCCACTTACATATAATCCAAGTTTAAATGTTGTTTCAGGCTCTTACTCCACTTCATAATTTTCGTCCTAGTAACTTTCCACCCTCTCTAATTGCCATGTCCTTCTCATTCTTCTCCAACTCGCTTCCTCTTTCTCCTTTTTATTTTCATCTTTTTTGTCCATTTTGTCCTTCTCTTGCCCCTTTTTCCAGGTCCGTGATGGCAGGATGGAAACTGATCCTTTGATAGGGAGATACTGTGGAAGCTCACTGCCTGCTCCCATTCGATCATCTTCCAACTCCCTATGGATTTGTTTTAGGTCTGACAGCTCAGTCAGCCGGGGTGGTTTCAGGGCTGTCTATACTGTTGGTGAGATTACACATATCCACGCCTAATGCAATGTTATTTCCTGTTTATGTAATGTTCCCCAAGCTCACCTCTATCCTAAAATATTAACTTACTGTTGAGTCACTATTGATGCCAAGGTAATCCTGAAGGCAACTGTTTGCTGCTAAATGAAAAATTGTCTTCATAAAATGATTTACTGAACATCAGTAAATCCCGAAAGGAAGTATCAGAGATTTATATTCATCTATTTTGATTCCAATAGTGATTAACCATCCCTCTCATCAGCTTGTGGAGGTATTTTGTCTGGGACTGGGCAGTTACGTTCTCCCTACCACCCCAATACATATCCCCACAACAAGGTCTGTGAGTGGGTCATTAACCAGCCCATGGGCTATGTGGTCACACTCAACTTCCTGTCCTTTGACATTGAGGGAAACTCCTGCCGCTTTGACTTTGTTGAGGTAGGTCATTCTTTAACTAATTCATACACTCACCTAAAAATTATAACTTTAGAGAGGTGAATTTATTCATAACTCACCCATTTCAATTACAATAATGTTAAATTAAAAGTAATAACTGATCCACATTGATAAGTGAGTCATATGTACTATGGATTGATTAATGGATGGATGGAAAGGGGAAAGTTGACTTTTACTAGGATTGTAATGTTTCATTCTTCATACTTCAATAAAATTGAGATTATAAAAATGTAACACTTTCATTACCTCAGGTAAAGGATGGCTCTACATCTAGTTCTCCTCTGCTGGGGACATTTTGTGGTGCTGAGATTCCCCCCAGTCTCCAGTCCACACAGAGGTCATTGTACATCCGCTTCAAGACAGATTCCTCTATCAGCAACCATGGCTTTGAAGCAGCCTATGGCTCTGCCTTGGAGGGTGAGAGCAATCTCAATAATTATGTCATCACACACGTATGTGCAAGAAACACAAGACTCCTAAAATTCATTTGTTCATTCCATTTCAGCCATATTTGGTCACAGGTAGAGGTTTTACTCCTAGTTCTCTACTTGCTGCAAAATTGACCAGTTTTTGCATCTTCACTAGGTTGTGGTGACACCCTTTCTAGTCCTTCAGGAACTATCACAAGCCCTGGCCACCCCACAAGCTACCCTCATGGGACCAACTGTACTTGGTACATCAGCGTTGCCCAGGGGAACCTTATTCAGTTGTCTTTTGACTCCTTCAACCTGGAGGATCACTTCAACTGTAACTATGATTACCTGGAGATCTATGACAATGGCACTGTGGCAACTGGAACGCTTATTGGCAGGTAAATGATACTATAATTTGACATGTAATTCTTCCACTTAATTTAATAGTGTCCCACTGAATTTATAGTGTACTTAATTCAAGGGTCTTAATCCATTACATTTTGAATTTTTTTCCTTGTAGTTGGTAAGTAAATAATTTAGATTTGGGTGCTTTCTATGTGCAGATACTGTGGGAATTCAGTGCCCCCATCCATCACAAGTACCGACAATCGTCTGACCCTCCTTTTTGTGTCTGACTCAAGTTTAGCCACTGAGGGATTTTCTGCCAGCTATGTCTCCATCGATGCCACCACAGGTACATACGATATGATAAATGTTATTGTCTTCTTGAGGAAGCATTTTTTTACCACAGGAAACTATTCAACTAAATGCAAATTCAAGTTTTACAATACATTTTAAACTATAGGAAAAACATTCAGCTACTATCTCCATAACCATGGGGCATAGCAAGAGAGATGGATGAAAAATGTAAAGGAGGTGATAGGATTAGCTTTAGGGTTAGTGTAGGCTTAGGGTAAGACACAAAGTGTGAAAATAAAACAAAATACAGAACGAATCGGGATCTATATCTAGGTGTGCTTTCAGTGAAAGTGTCTGTGTCTAGCTCTACATTGCTTATCTAACAGGTCGATACAAATTCTCCTAAATCTGTTGTATAAGGACCCAGTTTGATTTGCACACTTTTCCACATGTTTGAGTAAAATAAACTGATTTAACCTTCATACCTGATGTATGCAGATCTGCACTTTTTGGCATATTTTATGGTTTAATTTGTTTGATAATATAGAGCAGCAGCCTCACTTTGTGATTTGGCTTTTCTGAACAGAGCCTGCCGAGATTTGAGGCCTTGTTTTAATTCCTCCAACTCTGTTTCATGTCCATATCCTTGTCTTTGTCCACGTGTTTTGTCTCATGCTGCCGTCTCAGATAGAACTCTCATCACTGCCACGCTTTCTGCACACAAAAGACACACAGGTTTTCCAGCTACCTCCGTGAACATGTACTCCGACTGCCACCTAGTTTTAAAAGTCCGGTTTTCAGTGTCCACCTTCTGTTTTGCCATTTTGTCAAAACAGAAGGTTTTGACAAAACCTTCTGTTTTGACAAAATGGCTATCTGAAAGTTTTGAAGTGATGCTAATGCCCACCGATGAATAATGAAAGGAAATGGCCTCCCGCTCGGAGCACCACCGTTGAATTGTGGGAAATGTAGTGCATTGGTGCGTGTAAAGTACCTGGATGCTGCTGGCGTGCAGTTGCCTGCGGGCCAGTTCTAATAATACATTTATATAATCCCTGAAAAAACCCTCTCATGGGCCGGATGTGTGCTCATTTTTTGTGTAATTTACTATATACTCTTCTAAATGTGTGCAAAAATGCACACTTCAAACACTGTAGAAATAGTATATGTTAAGTTTAAAGAAAAAAAAACATATCTCATTCTTATATTCTCATAGTTTGTACTAGTTCTATAAAGTTTACCTAAACCTAACTCCTGTGCCTGGCAGAAAATAATAAAGATAAGTAGGTAATGAAAGCCTAAGTTTCTATTCTAGTTCTATAATTGCTTTTTTTATGTATTAATTGGCATGCAAATGGCTTGCATTTATATAGCGCTTTTCTCGTCTTCTTTCGCACCACAAGTATACCACAAGTGTCCATTCCCCTATTCACATACACTGATGGCGTTGGCGATATACAGATCAGGAAACTACATACTCGTACACCGATGGCACATGCCATCAGAGGCAAATCGAGGTTAAGTATTTTGCCCAAGGACACAACGATACGCAACTTGGAGGAGCCAGGAATCGAATGACCAATCTTCCGATGACTGCTCTACCTCTGAGCTACATCTTACCCGGTTTGCTTGCTGCCATGTAGCAAATGTTACAATGAGTTTCTCATGGACAATAATTCAAATAATTGAAATAGTTTTAGAGTAAAATGGTATATTTGTGGTATTTTTGTAATTTGACAACATACAAACTTCAAAGTAACTTTAAACCCCATACCCAGATTACATTGTCGTTATTTGTTTTCATTCATATTTATAATGTCCATAACAGTGGTAAATTAGTAGATTATTTCTCTGCTGTAACAAAGCTTCTTGTTAATAAATGTTATACTGTTCCTGATTGGCAACACTTGGGCCCTGCTCTTATCTTCAAACTGAAGACCAAGTTTCTTGATGGGAATGATGTCAGTGATAGGCGAAGTGTATGGCTCAAGAAGATGCCAAAAAAAAAACTGAACTGAACTGAACTTTTTGATAGATCTTTATATCTATATTGTATCTATACACTACCCCTTTCACTCACTCTCTCTCTCTCTCTGTCAGACTGTGGAGAGACCTTCACCGCACCTACTGGGTACTTTAGTTCACCCAACTACCCTAACTACTATCCCAACAATAGAGACTGCATCTACAAGATTACTGTACAAGTCAACCAACAAATTGTGCTTAACTTCACTGACTTTCAGCTAGAGGCTGCCAGTCCTGATTGCATCTTTGACTATGTGGAAATTAGGTAAATACAAAATTATTTAAATAAAAGATTTATGAGGTAAAAAAATGATAAATTAAGATTAATGGAAGAGGAACCTTTTTTAACGTATTCAGAGAGTGAAATTATGGCCTGCCTAGTCAGAAAGGCTAGATGGTAAATGGACTGCATTGTACAATTTAAAGCTGTAGTGTGAACTTGTCTCCCCTTCTTATGTTTAGCACATTCACATAAACACTGTCCACACATGCTTAATGTCTAGGCTTATGGCTGTAAAAGAGTGGGCAAATTGCACAATCACACAATCCTTCTGAAGTCCAATACAAAATGTAATGCACTTATATCAATAACATTTTCAATTTATACATATTTTACAGGAATGGTGGCTATGAGATGTCTCCCTTGATTGGTAGATTCTGTTCCAATCAGAGGCCACCGGTCCTGACATCTACTAGTAACCGTCTTTGGATAAGATTCCACTCTGATTCCACTGTGACACAGCGTGGATTCACTGCCCACTGGGATGGCTCAGAGACTGGTGAGTAATTGACATTCTAAGTATTTCTCAGTTGCTTTGGTGCATTTCTCAATATCACTATTCTATTTACAAAACAGTTAATGCCTTTCTCAAAAAGCAATTGCATTCTGACAGTTTACTCTGTAAATGTTTCCAATGCAAAATATTAAGATCTACCTGAAAATGCTCAAGACAGATCTATTTACACAGATATTGAAAAACTACAGTAAAGCTACACAGGAGGGGTGTCTCATCATAACATTACAAGTTTTCACTAAGAAGAAGTGCAAGCTCAGGGACAGATAAATGCTGTTTCAGCAGACCACAAAATACAGAATGGCTACAGAAAGTCTTTAGGAGTAGCCCCTGCACTCCAAAAGACCTTAGTTTCCTCAGGAGGTAGAGAAACAAGGAGTGGACTTGCAGCTGCAAAGGGAGGGGAGGAGTGACTGGTCAGACTGATTGATGTGAATGTTTAAGTCGTTGCCCAGCGTTGGTCCCCCCCAATCCGGGAGTGGTGTGCTTTGAAGCCTGAAATAGTCTTTAGACTCCCCCACTCCCCACTGATGTTCTGCTGCTGCAGCTGCTTCCCCATCTTTCTCCTGGACCTAGCCTTTCCCTCCCTGATCTTCCTTCGAAGCTCCTTCTGTACAGCCCTGATCACCTCCCTGTCCCCTGTCCTGAAAGCTCTCTTCTTCTCATTCAGGAGAGCTTTGATGTCAGGGGGAATCCACGACTTGTTGTTTGAAAAACACCAAACCGTTCTGGAGAAGACCATGTTTTCTAAGCAGAAGTTTATATAGTCCCTTATAGTGTCTGTTATGGTGTTGATGTCCTCCCATGTGGGTCACAGAGCTCGGTCCACAGTGTGGTGCTGAAGCAGTGCCTCAGAGCTCCCTTGCCCTCAGCAGTCCACCTCTTCACCACACTGACTTCCACAGGCTGCCTGTGCACAACAGGTTTTTACATAGACTGTAGATGAATGATGTTGTGGTCAGCTCTGCCCAAGGGGGGAGTTGTGATGCAGAATATGCCTCCTTGATGTTGGCATAAAATAAATCCAATGTCCTATTGTCTCTAGTGATGAACTGTGGGGGTTGGCAGGAAGCAGCTCCTCGGGAGCGCTCTGCAGCTCAATCAGCTGTTTCCTACAGTAAAGAACGGATGCATGGGGTCCGGCACACATTCTACTTAGAAATTAGAAATAAGTACTTAGTTATTGTCGATGAGTATTAAGAAGTAACAAGTGCAGAAAATTGACTAAAATTGAAGAAAGGGCAACTTCTGTCGGTGCCATCTTGGCATGTAGCCAATTAGTCAACATCTATCATTTTTTAATCATGTATAACTTAATGCCATTCCATCTTCTGATTGCACACAAATATGTGCCTGTCCATCTGATCTCATTTCTTTTCCTAAGGCTGTGGAGGGGTGTTGATGACTGCATCTGGAACATTTTCCTCTCCAAACTACCCCCTGCCTTACCACAGTAACGCTGAGTGCTACTGGACCATCAGGACCAGCCAGGGCAACCAGCTTATCCTCACCTTCTTTGATTTCCACTTGGAGTCCAGCTCTAGCTGCTTTTATGATTATCTGGCTGTGAGTATTATATCGCCATATGCAGAGGCTTGAAGATGATTAGTCTATGGGTTGATCGCTTGACAATTTTAAATTGAATACTGACACAGTGACATTGAGAGTGTTCCAACAGATACATATTGCATTTCCCTCTATACAACAACATTTCCAAAAGGCAACAAACTACTTTTAAAACTAATACACACACAAAGTCCATTTCCAGTTGTAATGCAATGTATTCAAAGAAAGTGCTGCCATAAGTTAATCAATAGCATTGCTTAAATTTGTTATTAATTTTTTTATCAAATTGTTATTGCTAGAACTTCCATAGACCATTTCATGGGGAGGATCCTTGACATTTTGCTACTCAAATGATACCTATAAAGGTATTTTATATGACATTTTTACACACACACACACAGGAGTTCATTATATTGTAATTTATTGCACTGTATTTGAACATTTAATAATGGAAAATTGTTGTATGTATTGGCATTCAGCAACATTGTACCATCATGGAACTGCTGGCCTGGCCTGTAATTGTGTATATAACGTTAGAGGCCGAAATTGTCCAAAAACATATTGTGAATTTTACACACCTCGGCTCCACAACCATGTAGAATAATATAGTTAAGCTATGAATAATTGAATGTTGTAGTAGTTTTTTGAGTCCTTCCCACATGCCTAGAATATAGCTGGTTGATGCCAGTTTTGAAAGCTGCCTTTTTGTGTTTCCAAAACAGTCCAGTTTCAGCAGTCTTGTGTGAATGAGAAAAACAATTTCTCCTTCTTTGGGGTTTTAAGGTAACTGGCATCCATAAAGTTGCATTGCTGCTATCTGCAGAACTAGTACTTGTAGACATTGTTTGACGTTATGCTGTGTGACAGTATACAGGAAGTTCTATCCATGAAGACTTGTGGTGCACTCTAGCCTTGTAATTGGAGGAAATGTCCAATCAAAAGATTAGAAACAAAAACACTAACTACTTTATGTCAACATGTAATTTGAATTTAGTTTTAAAAAAATAAAAGCATGACGGGTTAATTACAACGTGGTGTGCTGCGTCTTAGAAGTGCCAGTGCTATTGCTACCTAATGTTTTGGCATATGCATGACACTCAGGCAGATTTTGTGGTTTCATGTGGTTGCAGATATTTTTTTATCAAACTGATGGTGTGAATGTGAAATTTTTTAACCAATGGCCATACAATTTCAATTCACTTCATTTTATTTGTATAGTCCAGAATCACAAACCACATATTTGCCCACACAACATCCTCTGTCCTAAGACCTTCATGTCGTACAAGGTAAAACTCCCTAAAAATAAAACTTTAACGGGGGAAAATAAAACAAAAACGGAAGAACCCTCAGGACGAGTAACAAAGGAGGGATCCCTCTTCCAGGACAGGCGTGCAATAGATGATGTGTGCAGGTGGAAATAATACAGGGAAAATTGTATATTACAAACAGAAAAACAGAAATGTAATGCATTTTGGTGTAAGTATAGGATGAGGTACAAGATCCATCACAGCTTCCAGGTGAACCAGAACAGCATCACACCCTCCAACATCTGTAGATCCCTCAGTGGCTGCACTGCAGCATGCTCTGAATGAGAAAACACAGGGCAGGACTTCGGGAACACAGCAGATTCAAAAGTACAATAGTGGGCCATCAGTATCAAAGATGGAAGAAAAAAAAGAAGCTCAGAGCATCTCATGAGTACTCGGCAGACTAACCTATCACAGCATAACTATGACTAGGCCAGTCAGGGCCGGCTCTAACTAACAATTGTGTGAACTTTTAATTTTTTGTGTTGTTGTTATAGGTATATGATGGCAACAGCACCAGTGCTCCACAGCTGGCTAGGTTGTGTGGCAGCCAGCAACCCAGCACCATCAACTCTTCCAGCAATCAGCTATACATCAAACTACGCACTGACAGCACCGTTAGTGCAGGAGGCTTTCTTGCATCATACAACTCCAGTATGAAGACACAGTTATACATGCAATACATGCATTGGTCCACTTAGGTTGGCAGGACAATGCAAATTGAGTCTGCAAAACAATTCAGTTATATTCTCCTAGTCTTTGAACACAAAGTATTTTTGTTTGCTGAAGAACATTCCATTAGGAATATATTGTAAAATATAATAAAATATATGTACAAGTATGAATAGTTATCCTGTACTGTAAGTAGCTGACAGTTAGGTAATGAGAGAAAAACTGAACCAAAAACAATCCTCTAGATACTGTTTGATATTTTTATATTATAATGGAAAATTATAATATAAATTATAATGGAAAATAATGGAAAAATAATGGAAACGTCTGTACGTTATGCTATTATAAAATACGAGCCTTACAGTGGGGAAAAGAATCTGATCCTTAGCTGATTTTGGTTGGTTTTGCCACTAATAAAGACTTGATCAATCTGTAATATTAATGGTGTGTGTAGTCTAACATGCTGAGAAAAAATATCCCAAAGAAAATTAAAAAATTGACTTTAAAGAATTTGTGTTAATTTATTTGCATTTTATTGAGGAAAATAAGTATTTTACCCCTGTTGCCAAAAGGACAAAGAAAAAGAATAATGAACCAAAATTCGTCCTAATATGTGCAGAATCCTGGTCATCAATCTGAACTCTGTGCTTGCTAATATGGGGTTGACCAAAAGTCCTTTTGGCAATTTCCTCAATAAAATAAAAATAAATTATTACAAATTCTTTAAAGTCGATTTCTTGATTTTCTTTGTGTTTCTTTCTGTCTCAGCATGTTAGACTAAACCTACCCTTGTTGTTTCAGACTGATCAAGTCTTTATCAGTGGCTAAACCAACAAAATCAGCAAGGGATCAAATACTCTATATCAATGTAAATTGATATACGGACTGGGAACCATTCATTCATTTGTTTGTATTGGGTGCATGGTTAATGAAAGTCTAGAGCCATTTATATTGGGAGCGAAGAATATCAATCAATTGTGTCTGTATATAGCTTATAGCCAATCATATCAAACATATCCGATGACATACACCAAACCCGTTGTTGAATGATGGAATAGTTTAGCACTAAAATATTATTTTTCAAATAAACTTTTGGTCTATTGCTTAGAACATCTTTTAAGGCTGCATCGAAAGGGAAATTACCATGTTAGATCCTCAATTCTCAAGAATGTTGCTTCTGTGTTTCGTGTCTTGCTGCACTATCCCTTGATCTGTGATTGTTTCCCTAGATAAAGGGACTAAATTTCACAGCAAAGTGAGTTTGCATGCAATAAAAGACATGAATTCCCATACTAATGAAATACAATGTAATTAAATTTAAAACTACAATTTGCTCAGACAGGTTAAGAAGGTAAATATAACTCATTACTATTAATTTCTGCAGGTGTGTAAACAATGTCATTTATAATAGGACCACACATGTTTGTTCTACCTGATGTGTTATATTCAAATAAGATAAGATAAGATAAGACTTTATTGATCCCACAACGGGGAAATTTGTCTGTTACTGCAGCATACAGAGTAAAGAAAGAAAATAAAAGCTAAAGAAGATAAAGGCTAAATAAAATAAATACACACAACACTATGCACAAGAATCGTAGAATTTGTTAATGATCAGCATACACATTATGCATTATGGACGTAGAATGGAGAAAAAATATTAATGAATAGCAATAAAAAAGAAAAAATAAGAAAAAAGTATGCATAAGCAAAGCATGTATATACATACATGCATGTACATACCAACATACACACATATTTACATATTTGCATATATATACACACATACATATCCATGCACATACACACATGTACACATACATAGCTAATGCATACTTAAGGTGCAGGATGTGTGTGTAGCGTAAAGTGACGAGTGAGGGAAAAGTGACTACAGTAGATTCATGTAACACATAACACAGAAGTTTAATATCCTGTGTTTATTTATGTTGACAATAACCATGGTCCTCCATTTTTATCAGTATGACTGGCAAATTTGACTAACTCACAGGATGCAACTGAGAAATACATTTTTTTTTCAGAATGTCAGGGGGTGCTGATTTCAGACCAGCATAGAGGTGTGGTGGAGTCACAAAACTTTCCTAACAACTATCCAGTGAACTCCTTGTGCAGCTGGACCATTCAGGCCAGCAGTGGAAACACCATCAACTACACCTTTACTGCCTTTGAGCTGGAGGACACTTCTGCCAGTTGTCAATATGATTTCATCAAGGTACACAGATAAACACTATTCACATTGCTATGCTATTCTTGTTTACAATACAGTTTTATGATTTGATCTGCAGAGTGTAAGCAAACTATAAGCAGGAGGTATTTAATGCCTCTACTTACATAATACTAATACTTTACTACATTGATTTAAATCTGTTAAATTCACAAAAATGGGAGGAAATATTATTTATATGCAAAGGTTATTAGTATATCAGTACATATAAAAATATTCTCATGAGTTGCATCTTCATTGTGAGACTATAGAATGTAGAAGATCTGGATGAATTGAAGTCACTCCTCACATCTTTTCGCAGAGAAAAAAAGAAACTTAATCTAAGAAAAAAAGTTGCAGTGACTAAATGATGATGCTATTAGTGCAAAATTGATGTGTGTGTGAGAGAGAGAGTGTGAGTGAGCGTGCGTGCATGTTTGTGTGTACGCATGCACATGCATGAGTGCATGTGCTTTGGGCGGTTGCAAGATGCTGGCTACGCCGAAAAACGTGGGACTCTGTAAGATCGGCTATGTCAGAGTATGGAACAACATTCCCTAGCGTACAGGCTGGGACTGTCAGGAATCTCACAGAAGGATGGACCCAAATGCAGATCAAAAGTGTCTTTATTTTCTTAAGAAGAAATCAAAAACTCTAAACTAAGGTAGGTTGGGGGGTTCCCAACAATTCCAAAAAATCTAGTCCAGTCAACAGGCGGAGAAAACTCAAAAAACAATCCTCAATACAGGCAGGGTTCAGGCAGGATTGACAGGCAGGATACAAGTAGCATAGACAGACAGGATTCACATAGCAACAGCTGTGACGAGCAGTAACAACAGAGAACCAGAGACCGAACAATGGAACATGTGGCACTTAAATACACAGAGTCCCAGGTGGGGATCATTAGCTGATTGTCTGTAGTTCATAGGGTTCTCAGGTGGGGGCGCCAAGTCCACCCCAGGGACCTGACAGGGACAGTACATTCCCAGATACTGATGCGTGGGACAAGATGCCGGGTTGTCCACAATATGCAATCCGAAACAAAGAAAACACAGGCAACGTGCGCAAGGTGTTGTGTTTGTCTGTATGTGTTAATGTAGGTGCAAGTGTTTGTGGCAAGTGAAAGGCGAGAGAAAGAGAAAGAGAGAGAGCGAGGTAGCAGTCGATTTATACAAAACATGTGAAAACAAGCTGTGAAATTATTCTAACAGGTGAAATAAAAAGTAAACAAGCATGTAAAACAAGTAGGTGAAACAATCTAACTAAACAGCTTACATTCACTGCCCAGAGCTTGTTGATCCGGGTTTGGTGATCCGGAGCTGTAGCTCTTGCTTTGCTGGCAGTCCAGGCCTAGCAGCAAGTTAAGTTAGTGTCCTCTCACAGTCTGTGGCTGTGGGAGACAATCGGGACAGGAAAAGAAATCCGTGGGAAAAAGCTTGATCTAGGGAGTGACCTTAAACCAAGGAAGTGGAAGAAATGCCTCATCCAGCAGGGATTTCTTATTCAAGCCTTCTGAAGATGCCTAGTTGTTCACTCGTCTCAGCGTCTACTCATGGAGCAGGCAGAAACAATAAGGATATTTGCTCCCTATCGTCTTTCTTGGCTACGAGACTGGAAAAGCATAGAATTCTGTTTTTTTCATACCTTTAAACCTTCACTGTCCACTTTTTGGGGACCTCCTTATGGGAATCCCTGTGATGTTTCCTGCTTTCCTATGGACAACTAGTCTGAACAGTACTTTGAAGACTATTCAAGGTTCCATCGTGTCTGGAATGTCCTTGTGGTGAAGGAATTTCTATTGTCTTAGAGGACTATTTGTTCAAGCCCTCATAGATTCAGGCTACTCAGTAAACCCAAAACTCAGTCTTATGATTGCGAGTCACAACAGTGACTAACAGAAAGATGCAGGTGTCTGGAACATAAAACATTTTGTAATTTATGTAATGATCTGTCTGTGGTATAAATATCTTGTGTGGTTTTGATGTAAAAATACAGGCATTGTTGAGACTAGAAAGAAGCACCTGTCAAAGTACTAGTAGTAGTAAAATATTTGTCTTTGTTAGTATATTGTAATTTGTTAATTGTTGTTTTTGTCCCTGTTAGTCACTAAAATAGAGTGTTTGTTTGCGGAACATCATATACAGCATACTCACCACTTTCTCCAAATATTACTGGTAAAGCTCTATAATGGGGCCAACGAGCAAGCTCCTCTGATTGGAGCATTCTGCGGATACACGCCACCGCCAACCAACAGCACCATAGGCTCGGCCCTCACGATGGTGTTCCAAAGCGACTCATCTGTAGCCGGGTCTGGCTTTCAGATGATGTGGTACCAGTATGGTAAGAGGGAAATGTGTTGTTTTTTGTTTCAGAAGGATCAACAGGAATACATATAGAGATTTTACACAAATATACATTTCAAATTTATACAATGGGCTAATAAACCATGATTGTCAGGAAAATTATAACACTCTACTTGTCAGAATAAAAAAAAGAGTTATATTATTGTGAATCAATGGGCCCAACATAAATCACAATGAGGAACTGACTTGGAATGTGCCAGCTAACTTTTGGTAATTTTTACAGAGATTTAGGTGAGCTCAGAAAAAACATTCTCTACAATTCCCTCTCAGTGATGCGCAAATGTCACCAAGATAATAAACAGGCACAAGCAAGAAAAACCCACACGAAAACCAGGCAGTAATCTTATACTCCAGTTTTATGTATGCTGTTGTAAAACATAGTGTAATGTATTGCATTGTCAACTGTGAAATGCAAAGTAAACCATCTGCTACTACTTCTGTGATTTTTTGACAGGCTCTTTAAACCCGTCTGATTTAAAGTCTGTCCCTGCAGGTTGCGGTGGAGAGTTATCTGGTCCCAGTGGCACCTTCAACAGCCCTGGCTACCCAAACAGGTATCCAGAAAACAGGGAGTGCATCTGGTACATCACCACATCAGCTGGCAGCAGCATCACTCTAACTATCCATGAGTTTGATGTGGAGTACCACCAAAACTGCAACTATGATGTACTAGAGGTAAGACAAAACACTTTTCAAACACATTTCAAATACATTTCAATAAAATATATCATGTTTATCTGGGCATCCAGCTATAATACATGTTCACCTAACATTTTTGTTCAGTTTATTATAAATATAAATTTAATTGAAGCTGTCAGGAGAAGAGAGGCAAGTTTTTTCTTTGCAGTTTACTGTTGAAATGTTTGTGGTAGGGATAAATCTAATTACTGATGAATTTATAATGTTAGTCATTTAGTTTAATCTAAAACCATATGTTCAAATGTAAAATGATGTAGTTAGACTTTTGACCTTTACTCTTCATTTCTCCTCAGGTTTTTGGAGGCCCAGATCTGTCAGCACCTCAGCTGGCTCAGCTCTGTAGCACTACAACTAGCCCAATGCAGGTCTCCAGCTCCAGCAACCTGCTCACTATACGTTTTAAGTCGGATGCCTATGTCAGCGGTCGAGGTTTCAATGCAAGCTGGACTGAAACCCTGGGAGGTAGGTGAACATTATTGAGCACATAGCCATATCCCAAATCTGTCTCACTATGGGTAGGAAAGATGAAGCTCCATTACACAGCACTGTTAAAACTAAAAGACAAACAAAACAGAAGTATGTAAAAAAAGACACCAAAAATACCCAAGAGCAACATAGAAAAAGAAAATGAGAAAAATAAAATAAAATAAAATAAAATAAATATGCAATAAAGCTATATAATACCTGTCTGGAATGTATCCCTGCCTCTTGCCTGTAATGTGCTGGGATTGTCTACAGCAGACCCCCACGACCCTGGTGAGAAATAAGTGGGTATAGAAAATGACTGAGTGACTGGCAGACGTTATGTAAATATACTCATACGTGTAAACATGTTTATGTGTGTGAAAATTATATATGTGGATTGTAACCATATTTGTACATAATTATTCTAAATAAATAAATTGCAATGGTTATGAAAACCCACCTGGGCTGTTTAGACATAAAATATCCATCCATCCATCCATTTTCTATCCCGCTTATTCCCTTTCGGGGTCGCAGGGGTCTGCTGGAGCCTATCCCCGCGCATTTTATGGCGAGAGGCAGGGGGATACACCCCAGATGGTCGCCAGCCAATCGTGGGGCACACACACCATTCACACACCATTCACACACACACTCACACCTATGGGCAATTTAGATTTGCCAATTAACCTGAGCATGTTTTGTATTGTGGGAGGAAGCCGGAGTACCCGGTGAAAACCCACGCAGACACGGGGAGAACATGCAAACTCCACACAGAAAGGTCCCAGACCCAGGCCCCAAGGCGGTCTTGAACCTGCGACCTTCTTGCTGTGAGGCAACAGTGGTACCCACTGCTCCACCGTGTCGCCCGACAAAAATATATTAAATGCAAATTAAACTAGAAATTAAACTATTCATTAAAAGGATATGATATAAAATATATACAATATATAAAATATGCAAAGATACACATATAAATGTAGATAAAGTTATAAACTAAATTGAGATACAATAGAAATCCATTTTTGTTGCAAATCGCTCATTTTTACCAAGTAATGAAGCTCCAATGACGCTCTAAATGGGTTTGTTGAAGTGGTGTTGCCTTCCAAGATGGAGGAAATGGCTGGATCTGACATGTGCATGTGCGACTCACATCGGGCAAGAACTCACATTGGGTAATGACAGGAAGAATAAGTCAACACGTTTCTCTATGCCTTTGAGAAAGAGAGAGAGAGAGAGAGACAGAGAGAGAGAGACAGAGAGAGAGAGAGAGACAGAGAGAGAGACAGACAGACATACAGACAGACAGACAGACAGACAAACAAACAAATTATGATTCTTTTGTGTATAATGATATGAGGAGGAGGAGGATGACAATGGTTCCGGCAGCTTGGGGCGATGAGGCACAGGCAGAATTTAAATCACTTCAACACAGTGATTTAAATTCTCTGACCATTTTGTCCCCTTGAGCAATGTGATCCATGAAAGAGCACAAAAGAGCACAAAAGCCCAGTAAACCGACCAAAGATGAACAAATCAAAGACAGGCATATATGACAATGATGTATTACAGAATTTAACAGTTGAAGACTGAACTCTCCCTTGAAAGGGTTATTCAAATAGCATACCAGAGGGTACAAATAAAGAAACAGATTGAGAGCCTACACTCTAAGTGTCCAGTAGATGTCATGAGACTAGGGAGGTAGCATTTACAGGAGAAAAAAAACAGCATCAACAATGAACAATGGCATTAAAACTGGAACATAGTGAGTCCAAACAATATCCTACTTGTTCCAGCTGTAACAAACATGGTAAAATACATCCCTGGCCAGCTAAGAATAAAAAATGCTAAAGGTGCAATAAAATTCGGAATTTTGAGGCAGTTTGTCAGACTAGGATGCTGAAAGGTGAGGTGGCTGCAGCTCCTAGCGGCATCACTGATACAGACAAGATGTTTTCCCTTGGAGAAGATGCTGAGACAGACACAATGGACCAACATGATTCGGAAAACAAGTGGCTTCTTAGCTTAGCTTAGCTTGTCAAGTACATGTGAAGAAATTGACAATAAAATTGACTTTGACTTTGACTTACCTCTCAGTGGCGATGGCAGCACTGTGGAATTTAAAATAGACAGGAAGGACATTATGGTGAATTCACAGGCTGTATTCAGGATGATGCCACAACACACACAGCTGATCACTGCAAAGGTTTTAAGAAATTAAATGTCCGTACTCTCACAACCTCCTGGGAGAGAGCGTTCCCAAAACAATGGGACTGGTCATGCGAATAGATGGCATGGACATTGTTGTGCCTCGCCATCATTAGACTGATTTTTGGGCCTACTGGGAAGCCAGAAGCCTGACTGAGTTCTTGTACACATGGCCCCCTGAGACAAAAGAAAACCCCACCACAGGACTTCCTACACAATGGAAAGCCAGATGTTGCTCCACATCACTGCTTGCTTTTCTAGTGGATCCAGAAATCAACATCACAGGGACTCCCAGCAGGGACTCGGATTGGCTATAGTGCATCACTAGGCAGTGACAACCCTAAAGTTATAAATGCGTGGGAGCACTTAAGAACGGTTCTCGTTCCAGTCACATTGATAGGCATGCGTTTGGAAGCACATTCATCCTTGCTTAACCTGCCTGCTCCACCAAGTAGTCGTGTGAACAACGCGTGCATCTCCAGAAGGCCTAAAAGAAGAAATCCTTGCCGGCTGAGACATTTCTTCTCCCTCTGCTCGGTTGCTGGAAAACCCCCGGACCCTCTCCATCTATACACTCTGAGAGGACACTAGCTTGACGCCACCAGCGAAGGATCTGCTTGGTTCCGGATCAACAAGCTCCGGATCCTCACAACTCGATCCCACATCATCATGAGAGGTTATCTTCTGGGCAGTGAATGTTAATTGCAAACAACAGATTGTGAGTGTGTTGAAAAATCATGTAAACATTGTAGACAGTTGTACCTGATAGTAGATGGACAGACAGCAGATTTGTGGGTGGATATTATGAGTGGGAAAGAGACAGCACTTTATAGGTCTGTCTTGGGTGCAGTTAGCTTACAATGACCTAACTTACAATGACAATGGTAAGAAAGTTGTCGACAAAAGTGCGGAAGTGTGCAGCTCTATGATTAAACCATTGGAGGTTTGATATAAAATCCCCTCCTGCAATCACTTCAGCAACATGGTAATTGCCACTCTGTATTAAGAGACATAATCTCAGCCATAGTGACCGAAGACCCCAAACTACTGTATATACTGAACCGAACCGAAAACAGTGACTATGAAATCATGAACTGAACCATGAATAATAATAATGATAATAAATGTAATAAATATGTCTTTTGTAATCATTGAGCTAAAATTTTTGAAAAGGAAGGTGTGATAAGTACATGTTGCCATAGTTGCAGAGGAAAAATCATCAAGACGCGTCATAATGTTGTGACAGAGTGTGCCTGGTCCTGCAGTTGAAAGAAGTTTAAAAATGGTAATAAATCAGTGTTATAAAGGACAACTGGATTCCAACATCAACACATGACAGGGTTGATATGTTTAAACATCACTGGGTGATGATTTCTTGTGACATGTTTTCCCTTATTTTTACAAATAGATAAGATACTTCTTACCAGATAGTCTATACAACAGAATTGATATTTTGTAAGATGTATTGTTGTAGTTAGAATATAATATAAAAAAAACGCTTTAAATTAGATGTAAAATAGATGTATGGCCACAGGCACTTTGTGACATCCTACAGCTCTTAAAGGTATAGTGTATAGTTGCTGGTTGTATCTAATGGTAAGGTTGCATACATGCATGCCTGCATAAATACTTACACACATAAAATACATGAGAAAAGAAGGACAGTTACCATTAGCACCCATGGAATAACAATCTTGGTAACTTTTAATTACCTGTCCTTCCTGCAGGCTGTGGTGGCCCAGTCACGGCCCCATCAGGGGAGATCCATTCTCCTTTGTATCCCAACAGCTATCCCAACAATGTGGACTGTTCTTGGGTCATCAGTGTGGATCGTAGCCATCGTGTCTCCTTTAACTTCTCTGACTTGGACATTGAACCTCATAGCAACTGTACATGGGACTATGTGGTTGTGAGTGCTTAATTTTGTAACTTTTTTAAAAAGTAGCATCCCCAAACATTTTGCTTTGTTATTGACCTATTACAGCTCTTAGCCATAAGGTGTTTGTTTTTTTTCAAATGTATGGGTTCCTTTGAGTTGCTGACAACATTCAAACAGTTGGAAATTTACCAACAACTGATGAAATATTAATCCTGTCCAGTAAATGGGGAAAATACAGTTATACTGGTAGTAATATACTGTACCACTGCTACTTGCATTATTATTAAACTTGTAATTTTCATTAGACTACACAATTCCTGCAGCTACACATTTTACTAAACAATGTATCTGTTCACTTTAGATCCATGATGGTCCAACCACATCTTCTCTTCTACTTGCCCGTGTGTGTGGTACCAATCCTCCTCCCATCATTACCTCCACCCAGCACACTGTTTATGTTCGCTTCCGGTCCGACTCCAGCCGCAGTCACCGTGGCTTTAGTGCTCGCTTCACTGAAGGTGGGTCTCTGGAAAACTTTCTGCTATAATCACTGGAACGTAGCTCAATTATCTAATACACTGATCTATCACTACATCAATCCCTACAGTACCCACTTATGCTTTCCTAGGTCTTGTTTGTAGGTTATATATGTTGGTTTAAGTCTTAACATGTAATGACCTGTGAAACATCATGTTGTCACAATTACATGGCCCATTAGAAGTCACATGTCTCAAATCTGAAAATTGCTATGTTCCTTCCCATCACAAGATATTTTGTTGCATGCGATTCCTTTCTCTTCTCTGTTCCTGTCTTTGCTCTACTGTTTAAAATATTTTTTTAAAAAGTTTCATTGTGTATACTGCAGTTACCATCTAGGGTCTTGCCTAGATGTTGCCAATTTTCCATTTAAATATTTCATTGTAATGTTCTTTGGTTGTTGGTTTTTGTTTTCAACAGCTTGTGGCACAACCATCATAACAGACAATAATGGCGGGGCTATTGCATCACCACGGTATCCAGCACCATACCCATCCAATCAGAACTGTAGTTGGATCATTAGGGCACAGGAACCATGTGAGTTTGTAGGTCAATTTTAATGCCCTCAACACTTCTCTGGTCTATTCTTGATAACCAAGAATAGAGTGTTTTGCACTTTTAACACGTGACTTGTTTTTCTTTGTCTAGTTAACCATGTGACCCTATCATTCACTGAGTTTGAGTTAGAGATGATTTCTTCCAACTGCTCTCATGATGCTGTTGAGATCCTGGATGGAGATAACTACCAAGCACCTTCTATAGGTAGTTATAATGTGTACATGTATGTGAACATGTGCATAAGGAGAGAAAATTAGCATGCACTATGTGCTGTGTTAACACATTTGCCCTATTTAAATGTTGCAAAAGCAGTTATAGCCACAGATATCTATAGAATACTAGGTGACTTACCCAATGCTGCTCACCAATGAGTCAGAGACCATGCACAACTGCCATGTTGTGTCAGTCCACATGCTCCCTTAGAGCATTTAAATAGCATTAAAATAAGCATCTAACACAAATTGATTACACAAAGCATGCTAAACAAGATCGAAAATGAACATGTTTTTCCTTCTTTTCACATGAAGTGTCAATTGTCAAAGTCAATTTTAATATCCAGTGTGGTAGAATATGATCATATTTCTGACTGTAAGGACCTAGAAAGTAGATGGAATATTATTACAGGTAGAATAGAAAGTACTGTGATGAGTTTCTTTAATGTGTATTCTCTTCCAAGTAGTGACTGGCTGTTCTACAAAAACTTATTTAAATTCATGACAGCAATATATTAAGGGACCCTAATAATTGGTGATGATTTTAATATTCAACTAAACCCAAAAATGGACTCCTTAAATGGAAGATCAGACTTAAAAAACATTAGTAGGACAATTAAGATTCTAATGCAAGAGATAGCAAAATTAGAAAGAGAAATAAAATAAATGAATTAATTATTTATATTTATATTTTTAATAATTCTTAAAGCCTGCTAAGAGATAGGGGGGAAATAAATTAAGCTTCTATCCTACAAGTCATGCAAGCAACAGGCAGAGAGAACTAAAACCCCTAGCAAAAGGATGAAATCACTATCTTCGGCGAGCACTAACTAATTCTAATTCTATAGAACAAACTCGCATCAAAAGCATGAAACAATAATGAAGTCATTCAAAAGTGCAACTCCTTGGCATTCAGAAACACTAACGGAAATGAATTAAGAAACATTGTAGTGGTCATTGAATAATATTTTTATAAGATAAGATAAGATAAGATAAGACGTTATTGATCCCACAACAGGGAAATTTGTGTGTTACTGCAGCGTACAGAATAAAGAAAAGAAAATAAAAGCTAAAGAAGATAAAAACTATAAAAAATAAAAATACACAACACTATGTACAAATTCGTAGAATTTGTCGATCTGCATTATGGACAGGCACAGGGAAAAATATATGGAATCACTCTATTCTGATGAAAAAAATATGGAATCATGAAAAACAGACAAACAAAAAAATGAAAACACATCACAAGTATTTAGTTGCACCCTCAGTGGCTTTTACAACAACTTGCAGTCTCTGAGGCATGGACTTGATGAGTGACAAACACTATTCTCCTACTATACATCATCAATCTGGTGCCAACTCTCTTTCATTGCAGTTGCCAGATCATCTTTGCATTGGAGACTTGCCATGGAGATTTTTTTTTAATTCCCACTGCAGGTTTTCAATTGGGTTAAGATCTGGGCTATGTGCAGGCTATTACATTGACTGGATGCATTTTTCTCTAGGAATGCTTAGAGCTCTATAGCATGATGTACTGTCATCTTAGAAAATTATTTCATGATCCCCAAACATCTTTTCAATTGAAGGAATAAGAAAACTGTCAAAAATGTCAATGTAAACTCGTACATTTATTGAAGATTTAACAACAGCCATCTCCCCACTGCCTTTGTCTGATGTGCAACCCCATATCATCAAGAAGTGTAAAAATTTTGATGTTTTCTTTAGGCAGTCCTCTTTGTAAATCTCACTGGAACGGCACCAAACAAATGTTCCAGCATCATCACCTTGTACATTGCATCTTCGTGATCCATCCCTGAAAAATAACCTTATTTCAGTCATCCACAGTCCATGATTGCCTCTCCTTAGCCCATTGCAGTCTTGTTCTTTTGTGTTTAGGCGCCAATGATGGTTGTCTTTTAGCTTTCCTGTATGAAAATCCATTTTCTTTTAGGAAATTTTGCACAGTTCTGTCACATACATTGAATCCAGCTTTATCCTTCCATTTCTTCTTCATTTGTCTTGTTGTGTATTTTCTGTTTTCAAGACATATGGCCTTTAATTTTTTGTCTTGACTCTTAGATGTTTTCCTTGGTCTACCAGTATGCTTGGCTTTAACAACCTTTCCATTCTATTTGTACTTGATCTATACAGCTGACTGTTAACAGCCCACATCTTTGGCAACCATACATGAAGAGTTACCATCTTCAAGAAGTTTGATGTTTCTCTCTATTCTCTCTTTCTCTTTCAAGAGAAATCTCTCTTGTTGGAGCCATGGCTTTTGCAAATATACTTCACCAGCCCTGCAAGGTGCGATAACTGCAGTCTTTTTAACTGCTGAATAATGAGCAGGACTAATGTGAGGCAGGTGCCTAATTAAGAAAAGTCAATCTTGGCTATGTCCTTATTTTCTACCTTAAAATTAAGTGATTCCAATTTTTTTCCCACAGAATGGAGTGATTACATATTTTTTCCTGTGCTTGGTGCATAAAAGTAACATTTACTGACCACCACAATGATTTTTATTCATTTCCTTTAGTGTTTCCGAATGCCAAATGAGTTGCACTTTTGGATGACTTCATTATTGTTTCATGCTTTTGATGCAAGTTTGTTTCACAGAATAAAATAACTAAGTGAGTGTTCGCACAAGACACACAAGATATCTCCACTGGGGATTAATGGTTTAACCTCAGAATTATAAAAGGTAATACAAGGCATTACTAAGGAGGTGAAAGAAGAATGATAAAATAATATCAATAACAGCCAAACAAGTGTCAGCAGATAAGCATTATGATTTCAGAGGACTGAACGTCTGACTCTTTTGTTTAGGTCCTGCCAATGTGTGGTTAAAATTTGCAGATTGGTGACTACATCTAAAATGTGGTGCTCCATGACTCTGACCTCACCCCAAACCAAAACAGTTTCAGATTTAAGAAATGGCTCTCTAAAGGTCTATCTATTTCATATCTTTAATAAAATGTGGTTTTCTGAAACTATTACTCCCTTGTCCATTTCAAAGATTTGAAGCTTTGCAGAACCAACAGGGGTTGGGAAAAAAAGACTTTTGTGTTCAGCCAGGTTTCAGAGGAGACTAGACCACAACCAAATAAGTCTTCTTATTTCACAGTTTCTATGTTAGCAGGAACTGCAGAGACCTACATATTTACACCAAATTAATATTAATTATTTTTTTTTAATGTGATTTATGATTTTGCTAGGGCGCTACTGTGGCTCAGAGATACCTCACCCGGTTACGTCCTTCAGTAGCTCTTTGGTGGTCAACTTTATTTCAGACTACTCCATCTCCAGAAAAGGCTTCAGAGCCATCTATTCAGCATCCACCTCCAGTAAGAAATATGCATGGACAACTTCAGAATTGATCAAAACAAAATCATCATGTCATGAATACAGTGACACACCAGGACTTTCAGGTCTCATTCAACTCAACCTTTCTTTTCAGGTTGTGGAGGAGATCTGGTGATGGAGACTGGTGCATTTAACAGTCCTAACTATCCAGATGCTTATCCGCCTAATGTGGAGTGTGTGTGGACCATCAGCAGCTCACCAGGGAACCGTCTTCAGCTCTCATTTATGTAAGTCACTTTTCAACAACATCAATTCTCATATAAATCTGTCAAATTTAGTATGGAGGTTCCTGCTTGATCTTGGGATGGATACATTAAATACTATGCAATGAAATATTACTTACAAGATTGATTAACAATGTTTTCTATATTTTTTTTAAACAACCATACTGTTGTAGTGGGTTTATTGTATTTACTCAAATGTAAACTTCTCGAATACAGAATTGTTGAGAGGGAATTTTTTTAAAACCATTTTTATGTTCCCTCACACACCATTTTCAAGGCTGCTCAGTTGCCCCAGTGTAACGTTATCTGTATTATAGATATAGATAGTGTAATCTTAGTACAACACTGTGCTTTTATGGCGAGGGACAGGAATTAGTTCAGTCTTTTACCTTTTCATGATCTAGAGAGAGAGATTCCTTAGCATGTCTATGAGATTGTTGTTATGGAATAAACCTGGAATAGGCAAGAAATGAACATTGTTTAATTGTGTAGAGAATACTTTACTGTTGTATATCAATTAAATTTCTTTTTCAGTACCTTTCACCTGCAGGGAGGCTCTGGTTGTAACAGTGACTACCTGGAGGTCAGGGAGGGCAGCTCCACTGGGCCTCTGGTTGATCGTTTCTGTGGAAGCTCCCTTCCTTCCAACTATACCTCTGTGATTGGTCACATCCTGTGGATTAGATTTGTCTCAGATGCATCCATTAGCGGCGCAGGATTCACAGCCACCTTTTCACACTGTGAGTTTGTCAATTTACATAATCTTTGTTGCTGTGTGTGTGTTATCTTATTTTATTTTCAAGTACATGTATTTATATACAGCCATTTGCGTGTATAAAAGTTGAACTATGGCGCTATGGATTCTGGAGAAACAGCAGATTTTATAGAATATCCATATGCATATGCTTATGCATATAGCATAAGCATAGACGAATGACCTGGAGCGTCAAATATTGTAGGAATAGAGGTAGCCATACTCCTCCTGTGGGATGCTTGATTAGATGGTAGTAAATCTCATGACCTCCAATGTTCAGGTGTCTCCAGTGAAACCAGTGGATATCAGGACCAAGAATTCATCTTCTGTTCATAAGTTGTTGTTTACACTCTAACTTGAAACATGATATGCTAGAATGGCACTATAAAAAGCTAACAGATAGCTAAATAATCAACAGACTCCCATTGATCCTGATATACCATTTTTCCTAAAGCTTGCCTCTGTACAGCTCCTGCAGATTTGTCAATTACATGCAACCTTAGCATGTTCAAACATGATTGGGAAAAACTTGGAATCTTTAACTGTTTCTGGTTAATAAAAGGATAATTGTCACTGATCAAATTATAGGCATTAATATGCAGATATCCTTTCCTTTCACCAGAACAAAACTGGAATTGGTGCCCTCTTGGTGGTTCAGATGTAAAACAGTTTGGTAGAGTTTTCTCCGATCTAATTATTATTTTTTTTTCATTCCAGAAATGGAGTGAAAGTGCAATCCCAATCCATGACAACTTTTTGTCGTGCTGTCAAAAAAATTGAATCTATTCTATTAGTCTTAAAGACTTTTGCAAGCAACCTTCTATTTTCATAAAAGCTCACACTCAAGTCACAGACAATGAAATTAGAATGTAAATTCAATTGTTGAAAGTACATTTATGACTCATTTTAGGCAAAAAACAATCAAAAACCAAACAAACAAAAAGTGTTATCTTGCCAAATAGCTATTCAGAATGTTGAACTACACAAAGCAAACATCTGTTTGCTGTGGCATTGTGTACACATGCTTCTGGAAGGTCAGGGAAAGCTCTGCTGACTTCTGAAACACCCTTTTCTTTAAATCTATATATATATATATATATATATATATATATATATATATATATATTGAGTTTCCCCAATCTGTGATGACTTAGGGTAGGGGTCACCGATCCTGATCCAGACGGGCTGGTGTGGGTGAAGGTTTTTGTTCCAACCAACCAGTAACACACCTGATTCTACTAATGAAGCTCCTAACAAGGGCTCTAGTGGTTGAGAGTAAAATCAGGTGTATTAATGCCTGGTTGGAACAAAAACCTGCAGCCACACCGGCCCTTCTGGACCAGGATTGTTGACCCCTGACTTAGGGATTCATGTCAGCTGCTGGTGTTGGTCCTCTGTGCTTTATCAAGTCCAGCATCAACGCAGCTGTCTACCAGGGCATCTTGGAGCACTTCATGCTTGCTTTAGTGTACCAGCTTTATGGGGATGCGGACGTCATCTTCCAGCAGGACTTGGCATATCTCTCCCTTAAATTTCCATATTACTCATTCCAGCCTCCACAACAAGCTTAGCAGCTGCATTGGTAACAATATTAGCCTAACAGCAATTTTCTGTTTACAGAAACCTGTGGTTGACAGGTTTGCTCCTGTCAGCCACTGTACATGTCACATGACCAGGCCACCTTATCCATGGCTTGATATTTAAGTGCTCTGGTGACTCTAAGGAACTAAACAATCTTATTTATATATATTTTTGTGTTCAATTAGATATTTGAAAGTGTTAGTTCTAATAACATTATATCTTCATATCAAATGTATTAGAGATGAGACCAGTCAGTATTAGAATGTTCACAGCACAACTTTAGCTCAGATCAGTTTGGATCTGCCATTATATAGTCACAATGCCAACGCTCCACTGTGTGTACAGTCTATGCATGTAGGTGAGGTGACAATGCCAAACATTTGATAAGAATGTGTAAGTGGATAGTATATGCGGGAGCTACTTATGTAAATCACACATCATGCATGTGTGTGATGGGTATTCAATTATTATTGTGTCTTGCATCGTGTCCTGACAAAAAATCAAGAATATAAAACCATGTCACCAACACATTACCCATTGTGTCACACATTAGTTCTTCTAATTGTGATTAGTCATAGACATAAACTTGTGATTTTCTCAATGTACGCATGTTATGCATACCGCTATATCCAGTTTATAAATTTGTTCATGTATGTAATTAAAAAACACAAGTCAATAGTCTACCAGAATCATAAATCTAACTTTTGACTTTCCCATGGTTTTTCAGTGTATGGCAATGATGTGACAGGGCAGATTGGTCAGATAGCTTCCCCACTGTATCCCAGAATCTACCCTAATAATGCCCACTACCGCTGGACCATTACTGTGGATGGAGACAGCTACATCCAGATTCACTTTTTGGACTTGGACATAGAAGATTTCTATGACTGCTACTATGACCAGCTCAAAGTAAGATTGTGTGCTGTGAATTCTCATTTTCTTCTCCTATTACAATTACAGTCGAAATGTTTGCACCATTGTATCTAAACTTTATTGAAGTGTATTGGGTTGTTCATATTGTACTGCATTGTAACAGGAATTACCTGAATTATATCAATCATTTTTTATTCGACTTTTTAAAATTTTGCTTAATGATTATAGATTATTAAAGAACTTTTTTTTTCAAACTTGTCCGGTCACTTTTTCTGCTGATTAACACCAAAATTGATCAACAGTAATTATTGTAACAAGGAAATTACAAGATTAGTACCACCCTATTTGGAGAATTTTGTCTGACCAAAGCATACAAACAAAAAACCTTACATTTTCTTTTTTTAGAACTGTAAGCATAGTAGTGTACATTGCTCCAGATGCTATGTTTGCGTTATACTGTAATCATGAAAATTCTCTTTCTATGCTAGTTTTTGACCATATAGATCATGATGACATGACAGTCTGTAGTTCCACAAAAGCCTACCTATTACAATTTAAAACTACTATATTGTGCACTATATTGTTCACTTTGTAACTGCTAACTTTGGTACAATGTAATGAATATTACTATTACTACTACTACTACCACTGAATATCATCTTGTTTCTCTCTAGATATTTGATGGCCCCAGTGTTCACTATTACCCAATGGCAACAATCTGTGGTCTGACACTGCCCCCTCCATTAAGAAGCTCTGGCAGTACCCTTACACTTCAATTCAAGTCAGATTCAGTGGTGGGAGGAAAAGGCTTCCTGTTAGAATGGACTGCTGTCCAGGACTCTGGACCACCCCCCACCATCACACCAGGTCAGACTATTTAGTACCTTTTAACCCTTATACATACACCACACAAGATGAAAGACATTCATACTGAATGCTACTGCACCTCTATAGATGCACTGAACATAAGGAAGGCAATGGAATAGTAAATGCCCAGCAATCAAAACACAAACTGCATGGGGGTACAATAACAAGCACACATCATTTTATTTATTCTATTTAAATATTTTCTACAGTAAGTGCAGAATACATCAACTACACAGTTATTAGGCATAATTGGATGTATAGATATGTTGTTGTGAATATATAAAAACAACTAATAAATAAAATAAAAATCAAATAATTACATTTCCCCATGCACTCCACCTACTGTAGTTAGCAGAGCAGTATGTGGAAAACGCAAAAATCATGTTCATCCAATCTATCTAATTTTCTGTAGGAATATATATTTCTCTGGGCACTGCACTAGTAGATCTAAATGCAGATATCACCTTAGTCATTGTTCCTGTTGAAACACTAGCCAGTTAAACAGTTTCTGTGCGAAGCTACTGTCGTCGATGCCAAAACAATGAACTCTCTTTTAATGTCATAGATCTTTTCTTTTTGATAAAAAATCTGAATGAACTGAGGCTGATTATCATTTTTATACATGCCACAGAGCAGGATTAAATGTTAGTTGCTTAACTGTGTCTTGCAGTGCAGTGTATCGCACTTGTATTATGTTTCTCTAGCGTATTCACTATTTCAATAAAACTATTGTTGTGTATGTCAGGGGCATGTGGTGGAATGCTAATGACAGGGCAGACTCCTGGTTTCTTCTACTCTCCTGGATGGCCTGAAAACTACCCTGCTGACCAGGAGTGTACCTGGTTGATTAATTCTCCAGACTCGACTATCGAATTTAATCTCTTGTCCCTGGACTTAGAGGACTATCCTAACTGCTACTATGACAGTCTTGTTATCAGAGATGGTAAGTCTTGAAGCTTCAGATAATAAGTTGATGAATTACATAGGACTGCTGTTATTAAAATAGCATATAAAAATCAGCCAGTAAAAACTGTTGGACTGGGGAACTTATCAAGTTTCGATAAAGTAACGGCCTCTAGAATAAGTGACTATCTGTAGTTTAATATGGTTAGCTGCGGTTTAATGTGGATGACTACAATTTTTATGTTTTTTATTTGAAATTGTTTGATTATTAATTTTAAAGTGTATTTTTTCTAACCTTTTGCCACATTTTAGGCTTCAGTTATAATAACAGACTGGAATTTATGTGAAGAATCAACACCAAGTAGGACACAATTGTACAATGGAATAAAATTTATAGAAAGTTTTCAATTAGATTTAGGAACAAAAACTCTCTTATAAACTTTCAGTCCAAACAAGGAGAGAGAGCACCAATCAGAAATGCAGCCAAGATCACCTATAATCACTGGATGAACTGCAGAAATCCATAGCTGAGGTGGAAACCTGTCTATAGCACAGCTATTAGTTACATACTGCACAAATATGGCCTTCATGAAAGAGTGGCAAGATAAAATGCTTTTCCATCAACATATAAAAAAAAAGGTTTGAATGTAGTACATCATAGTTACTCACATGCCTACCAGGCTTTCTACATCCACTTTTAAATGATCCAATTATAATTCTCCCAACATTCTGGAAATGAAAGACATCATGAATCACAAAAATCAGTTTCTTGTGAAATTCCGCAAGATGGTGAATACCCTGGAAACAACAACAATAGACAGCCACAATTAAAGAATGTTCTTCATAAATAAAGACTAACAAATATTCTAAACATAGGATTATCTTAGTTTAATGTTGTTTGCCCAAACATACACAAAATAATGACCAGTTTTGTGTGTTTACATATGACAACCAGCTTGTATGTGCAGTACTGACACCTTCTAACATGGACATATCAGTGACTTGATGGGTTGTTTCATTTTATAAGGGAATATTTCAAACATCTAATCCTCGAAAATTTGTTCCAAGGGGTAGGGCAAAGGGATGCATTGGGATTGGAATTTAGTTTTGACTAGGATAACCATACTTTTTCAAACTGCGCCAAGACAGTAATTAAGCTCCTTTGCATAATAATCCTTATCTTTTATCTTTTTAATTTCCAAGTATCTGAAATCTCTACAGAAATAAATACTTATCCTAAAAACATTTTAATTTTTCACTAACAAATCCTGTAACTCTATAATTTAGACCAAATCTTTAGGGCAAAAGTTCACAAACTGTCCTTTATTATATGATTAAAAGGCTAGTGTGGTTGTAGGGAGTTGTGCATCTGTATAGAGATTGTTTTTTGTAATTAATCGTGGGCAGCCAACATGTCTCAGTACTCAAGTCAGGGGCACAAAAAAGAAACTAGTAACCTTAGAGATTCACTAAACATATATTTTAAAAAGGGTTTTTATGATGAGGCAGGTACTACCAAAGGCAGAGCAGAGCCAGATAAGACACAGTGCAGCCAACGTTTCCCAGTCCTTTAAAGTAACCCGATACAGCAGGTCTTAAAATGAGTAGCATAGTAGTAGTAATAGCAGTATGAGTACTAGTAACCCTAACCCAAGCCATCATTCATCATTCGTATTATAAATGAGAGGGTAGCAGTCACACTGAAAACCATATATTCAATGGACTGAACATTATTTAATTGATGACCACAATGGCTTTAACACAATATGTTTCACATATCCAACAAAATTTCTATGACAAGGTTAAGCACCACAGAAAGGGTGAGCCAAGATCACTGATACAAATAGCCGCAATTAAAAATCAAGTCTATTTTTCACAGAAATAGCGTCAATCTAAGCTCATCGGATTGCACCAAACAGGAAGTAATCTTTCAAAATAAAACACAATGTACCATATCCAGTGACAATAGTTCAGAAGTAATTTGGGGAGAGGTTCTAATAATATATTGGCACCATTGACAATGAGAGATTCATTGTGCCCTATTTTCATAAGGCAGGAAAGACAAAGCTTGGCATTTCACATCTAAACATGCTATACCAGATGTAGACTAAAAGGAAATGTTAAAATAAAATGTTTATTGAAGCCCACAATGTTTGACAATACCTTTTATTTATGAGAAAAAAACTCAACTTTGTCTAACACAAATAAATCACAACAGATAAATCAAATTATATGTGTAAAATTGATGTAAATATAGTGTTGGGTACAAGGTCTAGAGAAGTCTCTGCTGTTTAATTTTTACGTATTTCTTATGTACTCCACTAAACAATACTAAACATAGGCATACATACATTTGTGATTTATGTAATCATAAATGATGACAATATGTAAAAAAAAGTATTAATAGTGCGATAATTAAATGAACAAGTAGGGATCTGGTCTGTTTAGACCGCTACTTCACTCATCTTGAGGATTATTAGGACAAGCACATGGAGAGCGTGATAGATTGAGCTGTCTTCATAGAGTGGAGAGAGAATGTTGTATTTTGGTGATAATAGAAATTATACTAGATGGAGACAACAAAGAGAAATGCTGGATGGTTTCAAAATAAAAAGAAGGGCACTTGACATCGCTCTAAAGCCAGTCCTGGAGGGTAGGTGCAGGCTTTTGTTGCATTCCAAGCAGTAACACACCTGATTCTACTAATCAACCACCTACCAGCCACTAGAGGCCTTGCTAAGAACATTTATTAGTAGAATCAGGTGTGTTACTGCCTGGTTGGGACATAGAAAATCTTTGTGAAGGTATCTTCTACTTAGCTTAATGAAATTACCCTGTGTTCTGCCTGAGTCTGAATGTTCAACCATTACAGCTAAGTAATGGCTGAAATGTGTACACAGATGTCGCATTCAGTTTTGCACAATTGTTTTCCAAGCCATTAGAGGCCCAACCTAACCACAAAACTTAGGTCTGCTGTAGGGCAGTTTGTTTTTTGTAGACTATAACTTCTTTGTGTGTGTTTTCAGGTGCATCCAGTCTATCCCCTCTGCTGGCCAATGTGTGTGGCAAAGAACCTCCAGGTTCCCTTCACTCAACAGGAGACTCCATGTTCATCCACTTTTCCTCAGACAGCACTATTAGTGGCCGAGGCTTCAATGCCTCCTACTCTAGAGGTGATTAAATAAACTAAAATATTTTTTTATATCTTTCATTTTCTAAAAAAAAATAACCCCCCTCGGACAGCTAGGCTGACCAGTCAGGTAGATTGTTTCTGGTTTGGCGGTTGAGGGGCAGCTATGAGGGCCTACTGTTCAGAAGTTTTGATTGGTTGGAGGTAAATTTGCTCCTGTAACCCTAATCTGTTATTGACTTTGGTGAATTCTCTAAAAAATATTATGATTTGTGGTTTACCATCAATATATAATGAAATATGCAAATATTATAACAAAAAGTCCATAAAATCAACACTCTCATAAACTATGTCAATGCAGTGCTCTTCTGAAATCTTGTCATATTAGAGCAACCTACAGATTGCTTCACCTGCTTCCATGGGTCGTTAGCCTCCAGTATTTGGCCCCAGCATTGTTGCGAAGCACTTATCTAATTGACTTCATACTACAACATACACTTCCTTATAACATTATGCTTTTTCAGGTTGTGGTGGCTTCCTGCACATAGACAGGGGTGTGATAAATAGCCCTCACTACCCTCAGAACTATCCACCTTACCAGGACTGTGAATGGCATGTGATGGTAAAGCCTGGTTTCAGAATTTCTGTCACCTTCCAGAGCCCTTTCCAGATTCAAGGCTATGGAACTGAATGCAGCTCAGGAGACTACCTGGAGGTGAACAACATATGCTTAGCAAATTCTGTATATAATAAATTTTTAGCTATTTTAAGTGTTTTTTTTAAATCAACTACATTATATATATCTTCTCTCTAAATTACATGTGTTCTTCCTTTTGAGAACAAATCTCAAAACAATGTCATATGTTTTTATATCTTGGAGTGTCCATGGGGTAGACCAAGGGTCCCCAAACTTTTTTCTGTGAGAGCCACATAACTTTTCCCTTCTCTGATGAGCGGCCGCAGTCGGTTTGTAACAGAAAAAGTGTGACGATTGCAGTAGTGCCTAAATTAAAAAATTTCCAATTTTCCAGAAAGCCACAATCAAATAATCCTTTCTGGGTTCTTCACAGAAACAAAGTCAGAAAATAAATAACCCTATTAATGAAATAAATAAAAAACAAATAACCCTTTCTGGGTTCTTCACAGGAAAAAAAGTCCATGGAACTTGAACTTTCTAATAGTTAATAATGAAAATAGTTCATAACTAAGGAACATTTTATTGCGAAAGTCCAACCATAAGGCACCGTACTAAAAGGCGCAGTCTCAGTTCTGTGTGTTATTACTGTATTTAACACACACATTAGGCACCTAACTATGGGGTGTGGGTTTCATATACAGAAATAGATATATACAAGAATAGAGCGGGAGCAAAACTGAGTTTAGTTGTGCTTTATTTAAGTATTGATTACAAAGTACTAACATTTTTTAATCATTGCACGCATGGTAAAACACATGAATAAAACAAGCACAACAGTGTGTGTATTAAAAAATAGAGCGGGGTAATGTCATCAATCAAACCATCAAAGTCTTCATCCTCTATTTCTGATTCCAACAGCAGCTAAACGCTTCTCCCACTCGTTCAATGATCGGTGATCCACTGCTCGGTGATCCATTAGTCGAGTCTTTCCTCCAACTCTACCTGCCTTATGTCCACGGAAACTCTTTCATTAATGTTAAATACTCTCGCAGCTGCTCGATTTCCATGTTTTTCTGTGTTGCTGGTTGCTTTCAGTTTAAACTGCTTTATAAGTGTGTCTCTTTGTGATTTTCAGGGTTGTTAACTGAAAATATGGTATACAAAGGAGGAATCTAAATGCTCTCTGGTATTGTTTAGGGGCACGGACCAAATGTGGAGGCAGGCCGTATCCGGCCCGCAGGCCGTAGTTTGGGGATCACTGGCCTTAACTTAACCCCAAATTGCTCCCTTATAGGACTAGTGGCTTTGTTTAGTATATCAGTACGAATGGTGAATAGTAAATCAAATACATTTATATAGCGTCTTTCTAGTCTTCAAATCACTCAAACTCACTAACCTCACTATGCATTTTGTGCTGTGTGATGTGTGTTATATAAATGATCTTGTTTTTTATTGGCATATGAGATTTTATGGTCTTGATAGTATTTTTTTAAATTTAGTAATTTAATAAACTGGACCAATCTTTTAAAAAAATGTTTATCAATGCTATTTATTGTATGTCAACAGGGTGTCAAAGGGGTTAGAAGCCCAAGGTGTGACTGCTTATCATATGGGAAACTGCTTATCATATGGGATCCTCAGCTATATAGGTGCTGTGATAGGGTACATCTGGGGCGGCTGTAGCTCAGAGATAAAGCAGTCGTCACCAGTTGGAAGATTGGTGGTTTGATTCCCGGCTCCTGCGAGTTGCATATTATTGTGTCCTTGGGAAACATACTGAACGGATTTGCCTCTGTGAATGAGTAGCTTCCTGATGTGTGGGTGGCTTTTTGAATTGGTGAAAGGACAATTGTAGTGTAAAGTATTTTGAGTGGTCAAAAAGACTAGAAAGGCGCTATATAAATGCAAGCTATTTACCATTTACAGTTAGTGAAGCCTCACTAGTAGTAACAGTATGTGCACCCCTTTGGCCTATTAATTGGGACAAATTGCATATAACCCTAACTGAAAGAGATTGATTCAATGTAACAGCCAAAAATATGTCCATTAGTCAGACCATACGCCAGATAAATTCTGTGCCAGACCAGTTCCTACATAGGGGTATTATTTTGGCTAAAATATAATAAAGTATAAAATAGCCCTGTCCTAGATATATTTTAGGTTAGGTCACACTATACTTTGCTGAAGTTTGGCAGAGGATTAATCTGTACACCTGTAGTACTTTTGGTCATCTATGCACGCAACGGGTAAGGATTATTTGGTTTTAAATTCTCAAAATGAATGTCTGAAGAGGCTTTCTGTGAGATTTTTTGTCCACAATTGATAATCGTTTATTTCATTGCTCATAGTTATTCTGCCCTCTCCTGTCTCCACAGCTCAGAAATGGTCCAGATGCTTCATCTCCAGTAATAAGGGGAAAAGTCTGTGGTTCAAACCCCCCTTCTGTCCTCCAAACTACTGACAACAATCTCTTTATTCACTTTGTCTCTGATACTACTAATGAGGCCAGTGGCTTTAAGATGACATTTGAGGCCCACAGTCAGGGTACAAAAACAAAGTTTTTTTCTATTTTTCTGCCACAAAGTGCATTTTTATCCACTATCTTACTTAAAATTTAGAAGAAAAGAAAACCCGAGTGAAAACACTGAACTGTTAACCAAAAAATTACCTATATGAGTTACTTGATCTGTGTTATACCAGTCTGGTGACTTTGTATGATACATCAAAGGCTATTAACTTGAGACAAACTGGTCAATGCTGCACAGTGGTCCATACAAAGTTATTCTCTCTTTGTTTCGGCAGCATGTGGAGGCTTCATTGAGCTGAATGATATTGACCCTCCAGGTTACATAACTTCACCAAACTACCCTCAGAACTATCCAAAAAACATTGACTGTATTTGGGTCATTACTGTGGCCAATGGAGAAGCCGTCCAAATTGACTTTGAGGATGAATTCTACATTGAGCACACAACTAGGTACAGCTGCTTCTTCCTGTTTTTACATTTCTTTCTACTCAATGTTACTTGGATTTGGAGTTTTTAGAGCACAATACTAGGAAACTGCAGATCTCTGTTGGAATGTAAAAGTGTACAGTTTTGGTGGTCTTTTAAAGTTTCAACTTATGATTTTTTTTTTGAATGTTAGATAGCAATACAATGGGGAACCTTTTCAGCATCAAAGCCACAGCAAAATTTTTCTCCCAGGGAACCACACTCACAATACTTACTAGTTATACTACTAGTAAAAAAAAATGTAGGGTTAGGGTGTATATATGTATATATATATATACCACCAAATATACCATTTTCATTATTTCTTTTCTTTCTATTTCTCATCAGGGCAATACCGAACGCTCCAAAGCTTTAGAATTGCCACCGGTAATGAATCTGGGACATATTTTGGGTTTGCGACCCTAAGTTTGTGATCACTGCTCTTAATCTTTATTGTGATTTAAGTTCAATTTATCTTGTTACAAATAAACACCTAAGTTAATGTTACAACTTAACACTTATCCATCTTAATCCTCTGACCTTTCACAACATCTGGCTTAGGGGAGTCATAAAGGTTGGAGATCTTTGGGCAGTTGGTAAGACAGTATCGAAGATGTGGTGTCTTTAAACCAAAGCCTTATATCTAAATCTAAAAACGGTCCCTTGACTCGGCTGACTTGTCTGCTCAAGTCCTTGGGAATAATGACCTTCACCTTCTATTTCCCGCAACCACTGTGAACAGTGCTATGTTCTTCTCTGTGTTTCTCAGTTGTCTGTATGACTATTTGGAGATGCGTGATGGTGCGACATCTAATGCTGACTTAATTTCCCGGCTCTGTGGCAACACCCGACCATCGACCCAACATTCAACAGGGTCCTCTATGCTGCTCAGATTTCGCACTGACACCAGTGTCACGCACAAAGGATTTAAAGCAAAGTACTCCATAGGTATTCAAGACATTTTCAAATCCAGGGTTTGACTTTTAGTATATAGTTCCAGTTCTAATTATCAGTTGGCTCACACCTAACAAGCAAACATTTTTTTTTTAGATGTACGCAGACACAAACACTGAATGTCAATTTATAGACATTGTTTTTTTCATTGTCGCTTAAGAGGTTATCAGTGTATAATCTCAAACAAAACTAAAACAGGTCAGGCCATACTAATTTTCTAATCTAAAAAAATATAAATCTGATGCTAATACAGCTACTCTTATTAAAACTCCCTATGTCAAACAGATTCATGAGGTATTTTATTCTATCACCTGTCAGCTTTTTGGTGTGGTTTCTTTTCTCTTGTGACTCACAGATGGTCTTGGAGACAAGTGAGACAATGATAATAGTGATGTTAAGAGTGCATTGTTGTGTATTTATTATTATGGACTGCTTTGTGTTGGCCCAACTGCCACTCAGGAGCATTAAAGCTTCACTCTACTGTACACAGCAACGTGTGGAGGCACCTACATAGGTCAGGGGGGTATGATCCACAGCCCTGGATTTCCAGGATCCAGTTATCCTGCCAGCTCCAGCTGTGAGTGGTACTTGGAGGGGCCCACAGGACACTACATCACCCTCAGTTATGAGAGCTTCAATCTGCAGGAAACTCTAGGATGCTCAGCTGACTATGTGGAAATCCGAGAGTACAATGCCTCCGGTGAGAAAAAGAGGGTTGTTTCTCTTTCTTGTCTTAAGAAAGCACCAGAATATGTGACTTACATGTTTGCCCTAAGTCTGAATATCAATCAATTCTTTGTTTTAGCATTAAGAACAATTCACAGCAATTCATTCATGCTCAGTAATAATAGTAAGTTTGTAATAATCAGTAATTTTGATAGAAGAAAAATAATGTCATGTAATAAAACAAATTTACTGCTAATACTTAAAGCTTTTGTCAGCAAGAAGAGGTGGGCTAGATCATTTTTCCACTTATTGGGCCAATTTTGCTCAGCTTTTACACATGCTGAGATCCAATCACATTACAAATACAATGTGTTCTGAGTGCATTTAAACCTTCACTAACATGCATTTTCTTTATCTAGATAACATATCCAGGTACAGATCATATTTTATTGCCAGTTATATGGACTTCATAAGACTGAAACTGCCTAAGCTAAACTTAACATAAAATAAATAAATAAATAAATAGCAGGTGCAGGTTAATTTGAAAATAAATTGAGCTTCATATACAGTAGTATAGGCAATAGCTGTTAAGTGGATGGTGGGATGACCCCCTCGATATATTATTGTTGAAATACAGAAAAAAACAAATAGGGAAATATAAATATATAAATAATAGACAGAACAGAAAAGAATAGATTGGGAATTAAATATACATTAATACAAAATTAAGAAATGTGTCAAATAAATTAATGCATTTTATCATTTAATCTATTTAATAGATTTGGCCAACAAAGTCAACATTTTTGTATGTAATGACTCAAGCAATGAAATGAGGACTATTAATTAGTAGACATGGGTAATGCCAATCCATTGTTCACAATCAGTTGACTGAGATAACATACAGTAGGTGATTAATAATGTTATTAAACAGCAGAGAGTTAAAAGAAAGCAAGTGTTGCAAGTCCAAAAGATTTTGGAATTTATTCAAAGGGGAATTGAAACTGCTGCTCTGATGCAAAAATTAGTAAATGTTATGGAGGTTTAACTAACTGTTATGCTAATGTTAATAGTAATGTGAGAAATGCACCAAAGTGACTAAGATAAACTGTAATAACAGACCCTTGATGGCAGATATGTTGTAATATGTGTTCAGGGCGCTTACTCGGCAGACACTGCGGAAGTAACCATCCGCCTTCCATGGACACGTCTGACAGTTTTGCTTATGTCAGGTTTGTCAGTGACACCAGTGTAAATGCAGCTGGCTTCAGTCTGTCGTTTGAAGCCAGCATTGAAGGTAAGATCATTTTCAAAAGATTATTTGGATCATTTCTATTGCATGTCCAAAAGATATATCCCACTTATATAACAAAACGCATGCAGTAGATATACAGTGTAAACTAAAAAGAAAAATCCAGAAATCACAATGCATGATTTTTTAATGATTTGTTTGTGTGATATAGCGGCAAATAAGTATTTGAACACCTGAGAAAATGAATGTTAATATTTGGTACAGTAGCCTTTGTTTGCTATTACAGAGGTCAAACGTTTCCTGTAGTTTTTCACCAGGTTTGCACATACTGCAGGAGGGATCCTGGCCCACTCCTCCACACAGATCTTCTCTAGATCAGTCAGGTTTCTGGGCTGTCGCTGAGAAACACAGAGTTTGAGCTCCCTCCAAAGATTTTCGATTGGGTTCAGGTCTGGAGACTGGCTGGGCCATGCTAGAACCTTGATATGCTTCTTACGGAGCCAGTCCTTGGTTTTCCTGGCTGTGTGCTTTGGGTCATTGTCGTGTTGGAAGACCCAGCCATGACCCATTTTCAATGCTCTGACTGAGGGAAGGAGGTTGTTCCCCAAAATCTCACAATACACGGCCCCAGTCATCCTCTCTTTAATGCAGTGCACTCGTCCTGTCCCATGTGCAGAAAAACACCCCCAAAGCATGATGCTACCACCCCCATGCTTCACAGTAGGGATGGTGTTCTTCGGATTGTACTCTTCATTCTTCTTCCTCTAAACACGCTTAGTGGAATTATGACCAAAAAGTTCTATTTTGGTCTCATCTGACCACAAAACTTTCTCCCATGACTCCTCTGTATCATCCAAATGGTCATATGCAAACTTAAGACGGGCCTTGACCTGTGCTTATTTAAGCAAGGGAACCTTTCATGCCATGCATGATTTCAAATCATGACGTCTTAGTGTATTACCTACAGTAACCTTGGAAACGTTGGTCCCAGTTCTTTTCAGGTCATTGACCAACTCCTGTCGTGTAGTTCGGGGCTGATTCCTCACCTTTCTTAGAATCATTGAGACCCCACGAGGTGATATCTTGCATGGGGCTCCACTCCGATTGAGATTGACCGTCATGTTTAGCTTCTTCCATTTTCTAATGATTGCTCCAACAGTGGACCTTTTTTCACCAAGCTGCTTGGCAATTGCTCCATAGCCCTTTCCAGCCTTCTGGAGATGTACAATTTTCTCTCTTGTGTCGTTGGACAGCTCTTTGGTCTTCGCCATGTTACAAGTTAAAGTCTTGCTGATTGTATGGGGTGGACAGGTGTCTTTATGCAGCTAACGACTTCAAACAGGTGCATCTGATTAAGGATGATACATGGAGTGCAGGTGGACTTCTAATGGGCGGACTAACAGGTCCTTCAGGGTCAGAATTCTAGATGACACACAGGTGTTCAAATACTTATTTGCAGCTGTATCACTCAAATAAACCGTGAAAAAATCATGCATTGTGATTTCTGGATTTTTCTTTTTAGTTTATCTCTCTCACCGTGGACATGCGCCTACGATGAACATTTCAGACCCCTCCATGATTTCTAAGTGGGAGAAATAGCAAAATAGCAGTCAAACACTTGTTTTCTTCACTGTATATATTCATGTATTATATATATGTAAATGTATTAATGTATAAATAACCATTTTTTCCTTTTCCTTTCCTGCTTATGCAGCCTGTGGAGGACAACTAAATGCTCCCTCAGGAACTATCTCCTCACCCAATTACCCCAACTTGTATCCACACAGCAGGGTGTGTCACTGGGAGCTGCTGATGCCACTCGGCCGCAGGGTGACACTCACCATCAATGACCTGCGGCTGGAAGGCTCCAGTACTTCCTGTGTGTTTGACTATATTGATGTGAGTCACTCACTTACTTTATTTCATTATGGGTCGTCATCACACTATTAAGATATGCTGTATCATATTAGACAAGTAATTGTAAGGCTGTTTAAGAGGGAAGGATGAAATGGGATAACTGACTATAATATAGAGCTACAGTTCCATGGTAAAGTTGGTAAGTTAATGACTGATGAGGTCTATCTAACTCAAATGTTGCATGTATAATCACAGGAGCAAATTAACAGTGTGGCTTACTGTTTTATAAACCATTAATCCAAATTTCATTGCAAACTCTTGACTTTTATCCTTGTCAGGACATGGTAGAAGTTGTAAATCCTTGTTTTCAGTGAATCTGGTCAATGGTCGATACCGCTTTTCTTGAACGTATCAGCCATACTTTTTATAATTAACAATGATATGTGTCGGGTGGCTGTAGGTCAGAGGTAGAGCAGATGTCAACCAGTCAGAAGATTGTGTTTCAATTCCCGGCTCCTCCGCGTTGCATATCGTTGTGTCCTTGGGCTAGATACTGAACCCCATCTACCTCATATATGTGAAATGTGACTAATAACATTCAAGATAGCAGCTCTTGATATTGTGAATTAAGCCAGGTTGCCCAGTGGGCTGTGACCACTGTCTGCAAAATGAGATAGACTTTCTTAGTTTTTAACTGTTTGTGATAACTGTTTAACTCTTCACCACACTAGGGGCCTTCATATAAATCTTCAGATAAGCGCATACTCTGAACATATCACAGTTCTACATTAATTTAAAGGTCATGCTCTCTAGGTACTGAATGGGTTGGCTGTTGATGCACCTCGCCTGCAGCGATTCTGTGGTACGGTACCAGCAGGCACCCAGGTGCGGTCCTCCGGCAACACCATGACTGTTGTGTTCCGCACTGATGCTTCAGTGTCCAATGGTGGCTTCATGGCTTCTTACTCCTCTCAGGAGCCTTCAGGTAAGAAGTTTCCAAGGACAAACTAAACCACCTCCAATTTCATGTAAAAAAAAAAAATAAAAAAAAAATATTATATAATATATATATTCATATTTAACTATAAAAAGTTAACTGTGGCTCAGGATGCAGGTATCCAGTTTCCAGTGGACCTCTACAACCCATCACACCATCATGCCAGTTGATAAACAAAACCATATTTGGCTACTTTTTTGTTTTAAAATATACCAAGAAAATATAATCAATAGACATCTTTGATTTTTTTTTTAATAGTGAAAAAAAACAATGTAAAGCTAGTTCAAACTGTAATATCATTTTAATAACATTTTCAAGTAAATTTACTTGAAACTTATTCTTACTCTACTTATTCTTTGGTATATCTTCTTTTTACCAGTTATGGCCCCATTTATTTTTAATGCTTTGCACTAATGGTGATGCAATGTATATGGGTAGTAGGCATAAATGGGTTTGTTGCCATATGAAAACATTCTGATTACCTTATTTGACACACCTTATATAGTATAATAAATAAATAAAAATTTCACTTCTGTCAGGCATTTATTAAAGATGTTGATTAAACTTTATGGTCCTTGTGGGGCTTTAGTTTTTTTGCTTCTGTTCATCTAGTATTATGTTATACCAAGGTTTTTAATATTCAATCATTTTTTTACTGTAATGAGCAATATATTTGTTTGTTTTCATGAGTCTGTGTCTCATTATCATTAAATGTTGCCTTTTGTCAGTATGTGGTGGACTCCTGAACAACCCAGTCGGTGGGAATTTCACTTCACCTGGATACCTGGTGTCAAACTACAGCAACAACCTTAACTGTGAGTGGCTAATCCAGAACCCCCAGCACATCAATTCCTCCATTGTGGTGGTGGTAGAGGACCTACACCTTGAAAACCAGCAAACCTGTGAATTTGATTATCTCCAGTTCCGCTTAGGTGAGTTCCAGCATGAGTCGTATTACAACTATTTTTCCAGGATAATTCCCCCATCCCCCCTTTTTGTTCAGCCAGGTTTCAGGAACACTACAGATGTGGCCAAACCACAATAGAATGAGTGTGTGGTTTTATTTCACAGTTTTTATGTTAGCAGGAACAAAAGTAAGTCAGATAGAGTCTCTTTAAAATTAACAGACAGTGACACTTGATAGAGATGTGAAAAGAGGTAGGGAAATAGTGCAGCTGTTGTGTTTGTGGAAAGGGAGAAAAGAATAAAGTGGACTTTAAACACATGTGTTTGTCTTTTAAAGACAGACAGTGTTATATGAGTGTCTGAAGATACAGTAAGTGAACGTCAGACTGAACTTTGAGGTTCTGCTGTGCAGCAGGTGGAGGCATCACAGCAGCCAGGACCTTATAAGGAGTGAAGTACTGAAACATAAACTGATTTTAACATATAAAAGTGACTTTTTGATAACTATCATATACTTCTATCAATGTAAAACATATGAACAGGTTTTCTGAGGGAATTATAACATGAATATTAATTAAAGTTGGTGAGGCTGTTAAGCTTTAACATTGATAATCCAACTGCAAGTTACATAATTTCCTTATTTAAGGAACTGGTGGTGGGGGGAATGCATCTATCTACTTGTTTGGAGATAAAGACCAAGATGTGTAAAATACATAGATGCTTAGTGATGATGAAAGTAAGGTATTGAAATCATATTACAATCATTTCAAACATTATATCAACCCCAAGACAAACGGGATTTTGGATCATTACATGTTTAATGGGAGAATACAAGGAGGGAGGAACTATTAAATGTCAGGTCCGACCTAACTCTGGATAAGCCAATAGACATTGCCAGGAATCGTAATATGGCCCAAGTTTTGACAGCAACAGCAAAGTTAGCCAGTGTAAAGCCAGGCAGGCAATCTCTAGAAATCCTACAGAGGGGGACACAGGCTACTTCAAAATGTGTCAACACTGTGGAATTGGGGCCCGTGGAAGAAAAAACAGTGGTCCAGCAAAAGCCAGCAAATCTGCAAGAAGTGGGACTATTAAGCAAAATGTTGGTTCAGGACAAGGAAAATCTATATGAGTATCTCATGAGGACCTGGCAGACTACCCTATCATAGCATAGCAATGTTCTAGGTCAGCCAGGGCCAGCCCTAACTCTACACTTCTTCAAAAAGAAAAGTTTTTAACCTTCTTCTTTAATGTAGGATGGGTGTCTGCCCCCTGGACTGAAACAGGAAGATGATTCCGAGGTTTTAAAATGCTGAACTTTGTTGGGGGGTTTTGTTGTTTTAATTTTTAATTTTTAGTTGTGTTCTCTGAGCCACTCCACTCCGACTAAAAACAGCTGTTTAACATATCAGCATTCAGTGGCTATTCACATGGTTTTGTTATTGCTTTTGAGCCAAACAGCAGCTCTTGAAGTAGAAGCATGTGAGTACTTATGCAGCTGTGGGAGGAGCTGGAGCATAAGATTGACTAGCAGAGAGAGAGAGAGAGAGTGGCCTTTAAGAGAGACCTTTAATATAATTACATATATTAGATATTTGCTCAGAAGATGTGATTCTAATCACAACTTAACATAATTTATAGAAGATTTACTAAATGAAAAAAATTGGGCATGACCAGTTTTACTAAACAATAGTTTTCAGCTGTGGTGAAAAAGGTATATTATAAAAACCTATACCTCGGTAGGTCTAAAATCACAATAAATGAGCTGCACATAGCTGTAGTCAGACTGAAATCTCCTAGGAGCGACTGAAATATTTCCATTCTAACCACACACCGGACAACTGCAGTGTAACTTCCAGTCTATTTCCAGCTGAAACTCCAGCCAGCTAACAGATGATATCATAAGCTGTGAAGAATCCCCACCTTGCCCTTGCCTAACCTTAGAAAGACTCAAATGAAATATTTAAACTTAGTGTTTTAATAGAATATTATCATAACAGATGTTTTGTAAAAAAAAAAAAAAAAAATCCATCCATCACTTCATACTGATACATGTACCTACATCAAAGGTTGTATCAAAATGATTAACCAAAAATAGTTTTTATTCATATTCATGATTTATATTATTATTGGTTCTGAGGATTGTAGGTAAAAAGAAAGACACACAAGGCATTGTGTGCCTCTCTTTACTGTCTGTTTGTGTCCTGTATGCTGTGTGGGTGTTGTCCCCTGTTGGGAAATGTCAAGACGTCGTCGGCAGCGAGCCAAGATTATCTAATTTCTTTGCTACCTATAATGCTACACCAAAAAACCCACTACACCGAGTATAGGATTGTGAACAGTTTGATCTGTACAATCTGGTATTCCAGCAGATGCCCCATTTTTGTGATTGTGATATTGTGTATCTGTCTCCAGTGATACTATGATTTGTTTAGCCTTTCTGTCTTAATGCTATATGAATAAACAGCTGACCAGCTAAGCAGGTCCCATTTGTTACTTTGTCCCTAGACAGTAAGACACAGTTCTAGACATCAGTTCTGGGTTAGGGTTATGAATTCATAGGTTCACTCTTTCAAATGATTAAATAATAGATTATAATGCCTGTTAGCAACAACAAAAACAACAATATATACTTAGAGCCTTTTTACTATTCTGATGGGGACCTGCTCAGGGGAACTTAAAGGTTTTTCAGATAATACATTCACTCACTCAAACTAAAATGGTAATTTTGTGTATATCATACATTTCTAAATAATCAGCTGTCATACTTTCAAAGAAGTAAACTAAATGTGATGATGTGTAGAAAGAGAGTGGTAGTCTATCGTATACAATAACAAGAAGTTATCACAAACACACTAAAGTTTTATTTTGAAGGTGTTACATTTTACTTTTGCTTTTGTCTGTTGTCACGTCTGTCGCATCAATAAAATCATAACATGAAACAAGGAAATTGTGAATGAAAATTAAATAAAAACTATAAAAAATAAATAATATTATATAAAAACAATTAAATTAAACTGACAGGTCATACTTCTGGGCGACACGGTGGTGCGGTGGGTAGCACTGTTGCCTCACAGCAAGAAGGTCGCAGGTTCAAGACCCGCCTTGGGCCTGGGTCTGGGGCCTTTCTGTGTGGAGTTTGCATGTTCTCCCCGTGTCTGCGTGGGTTTTCACCGGGTACTCCGGTTTCCTCCCACAATACAAAAAACATGCTCAGGTTAATTGGTAAACTCTAAATTGCCCATAGGTGTGAGTGTGAGAGTAAAATGGTGTGTGAATGGTGTGTGTGCCCCACGATTGGCTGGCGACCATCTGGGGTGTATCCCTGCCTCTCGCCTTAACGCGCTGGGATAGGCTCCAGCAGACCCCTGCGACCCCGAAAGGGAATAAGCGGGATAGACAATGGATGGATGGATGGAGGTCATACTTTCAACATTGCATTTTATTTTGAAAACCAATGTCAAACTGACAACACGGACCATCAGAAGAATAGAAAAGCACTGTACAAATGCACACCATTAACCATTTATCTATTAACTTTTGTCATTCAAAATCCTCCTTTAGGTGATTCAAACGGGGCTCAGTTGGCCAAGTTTTGTGGGCAAACTGCCCCTAGAATTCCAATTGTGGTGTTTACGCCAGAACTCTGGGTACAATTCCAGACTGATAGCGCCCAGGGAGACCTGGGCTTTAAGGCCAAATACTTGTTCTCTGGTAAGACAAATGCTGAAAGCTTCACTAACTTAAACATGATATTAGTATTTTTCTAATATAATGCTGATACAGTAATATTACTATTACATTGTATGAATTATTATTTCTTTGTAGAGTGTGGAGGGTGGCAGACAGGAGACGGAGGGGTTTTATCTAGTCCTAACTACCCTTATGATTACCCCAGCCCCAGTCGCTGTGCTTGGCTACTAGAGGCTCCTGTGGGCCACACTATTTCGGTGAGTTTTGGCCAAGTAGAATAATTGAACTGTGTCCGTGGCGTTTAATCATCATATTTCATATTTGTACTTATCATTTAACAGACTTGTTTAGCAGTGTTGCCTTATTGTTGTTTCTTTAAGGAGACAAAAAATAGTTAGCTGATACAAGACTTAAGGAAAACAAATTATATGACCAAGAACATTGGCTGGTGTACCCAAGTCAAAAAGCACAACAAACTAATTGCAATAGGAGACTAATAGATGTACTGACTAGATATTGCACACAAAATAATTTGTCATATTTAAGAAAACTATTAGATAATAGATAGATAATAACAATAAGTACACTAGACAAACAATTGTTTGCAGAAACCATGTCAGTCTAGAATGTGGATGTTTGTTTGCCTTTCTTATTACAACCTAAAAGACCAATTTCCAGGTATGTAATTATCTAGTTTTGGCAAGTTACCATTGAACAGTCGTAGTGGAATTTGCAAGCTTTTGTATCCTGGTTGTTGTAATGCCTTGGTTTATACTATGTTGTCTTACTTGCAGCTTACCTTCAGCTTTTTTAACGTGGAGCACCACTCCACATGTGGCTGGGATTCTGTCACCATCTTCAATGGAGGATCACCTGGCTCACCTGCCATTGGTCAGTATTGCGGGACCACCTCCCCAGGAACCATCCAGTCAGGATCCAACAAACTTGCTGTTGTCTTCCTGGCTGATCATAGTGTTTCCAAGGGAGGCTTTGTAGCCTCCTGGTCTACTGATTCCTCAGGTAGGTTTACACTAGCCAAATTGAAACATATTCTTTACTGTTCTCATCAGTAGCAATAAAAGTAAAGTCAATTAGGAGTACAGTCCATGCATTTCTGGCACAGATGCATATATCTGTCTGTCCAGTAGCTCTCGCTGTGTTCAACATCAACAATATATGCCTGCACAAGTCCGTGCATTGAAAACCTTATCTTAACCACAATGTGAAATTATAAATATTTGTTTTCCGGCCAGGATGTGGAGGGGTGATCCATGCTGATACAGGAATAATCAAATCACCAAACTATCCCCAGAATTTCCCAGCAAATGTTGAATGTTCCTGGCAGATCATTGCCCATGAGGGAGGCCACTTGGAGATGACTGTCAGCAGTGATTTCCAGATTCCAGACAGTACTGGGACCTGTCAGAACAGCTATCTAAAGGTATTAGAACTTCACCAGGTCTGGTAGAGAATATTATGTCAATGTTTTGGATCTTATTTATCTAGTTTGCCATTCCCCCCCATTGAAGGTGTAGGACAGCCTACAGTTTATAGGGACATAGAGAGAGAGAGAGAGAGAGAGAGAGAGAGAGAGAAAGAGAGAGAATTCAAGCCAAACATAAAAGTCAAGGCATTGTAACATGTTTTAGTATTTACTTTTCATCTCTTCTACTCCACAAATGAAGGAGTTTTCTTAGAGAACTTATTCTCATTGAATTTGAAAAATGCAATAGCTGTATGTATGTTTTATTTTTTTTTTTACCTAAGCAACTTGTATCAATATATGGCTGGTCCTCAGTAACCCATCCCTTAAATGAGGGGTCACCATCCCTGGTGCTGAAGGGCTACGGTGAGTGCAGGTTTTTCTTCCAAACAAGGAGTTACACACCTGATTCTTCTAATAAAGGCCCTTAGCAAGGGCTCTAGTGGTTATTGAGTGTCAGGTGTGTTACTGCTTGGTTGGAACAAAAACCTGCACCCACAGTAGCCCTCCAGGACCTGAGTTGGTAATCCCCTGCCTTAAATAGTACAGGCAACATATTAGTTGCCTGGTAAAATTTTTTTAATGTGTGTGGCATGTATCCATTTGTTTCTCTTTTAACACTAATATCAGAATCAGTGTGTATTTTTCTACAGGTGTGGTCGGGTGGGACCCAAAATACTGAGGCTCTGCTGTCGACAGGATGTGGCACAGTGACTCCAGGCACTATCATTGCTCCATATAATATAATTACCACACGATTCCAAGCTACTGAAGCTAGTGGCAGAGGTTTCTCAGCATCGTTCAGCATCAGTAAGTATTAGGCAGCTTTGAAAGACTTCACTGACTAAATGACTAGTCAATCAATAATTATTTGCAGGTAATTTTATATAGTTTAAAAAGTTATCATCAGTAATTTTATGAATATTATTATATTATGAAATAGTATAGTAACATGCATTTGTCTAACTAGGGTGGGAGTAGTTATTTTTTTTCTTTTTCTTCCATTGTATGTACTTACTTAATCTGTTACAGTGCCTAGACCAGTGGTTCTTAACCTGGGTTCGATCGAACCATAGGAGTTCGGTGAGTCGGTCTCAGGGGTTTGGTGGAGCCTCTGCCACAGAGGTCCACACGTCACTCTAGTCTGCATTTAGTGGGCACAGTCATTGAAAGCGTTAGGGTTAGGGTTAGGGTGCGGGGGATGAACATATAAAACTGGTGGGGTTCGGTGCCTCCAACAAGGTTAAGAACCACTGGCTTAGAACTTGCCTGCTTCTGGAATTTCCCTCATAAAATTATAGTCTGGCTTTCAAACATGTGAAATGTGTGACTTTTCCATTAACAATTTGTGTTAATTTTCATTACAGTAAAAATTATCTTTCATCTCCTGCTTTCAAAACAGTCCTAAATTCAGGGATCATGTGAAGTATGAGGTGAATGACCAGGTAAATTGTAAGGAAAGTCTGATAACTGAGTCTGAGTCTACTGCTCACCAGCGTGTGGCGCAAACTTCACAGCTTCCAGTGGTCGTGTGGTTTCACCGAACTACCCAGCCGAGTATCCTGACAACTCTAACTGCAACTATATAATAGATGCTGGAGAGCAGAATGTGGTTATCCTCACCTTTCAGATCTTCCAAGTAGAAGGTATGTGTACGCATAAGCAACTAACTGCAAATATGGCATAATCAGTTTGGAATTTTGGGGTAATATGCTAAAAGTTAATCTCTTGTCTACATTGTTGTGTCACTACAATCAGCTGTATCACATGTATAACCTGTCTGTCTGTCTGTCCAGCACACTCCACTTGTCTGTATGATGGGCTGAAGATCTCCAGCCTGGTTACAGGTGACCTTCCTATGACAACACTATGTGGCAGCACAATTCCAGGGCCATTCTCCACCTTTGGCCCCATGTTACTCCACTTCTACTCTGACTCTGTGATCACAGAGAGCGGCTTTATGGCAGAATACAGAATTATCCGTAAGTAAAGAGGAACGAGTTATAAAAAACAAAACCAAATCTTTCATTGAATGTAATATAAAAAAAATCTAGTCACTTCTTTGTGAATCATGAGAATAATGGTAAAGTATTTTAATTCAAGTCTCTATTTTTTTTATCTATCGTCTGTGACAGTATAAAATAGAAATTGTGAGACATTTCTTATACATCACATTTAATAATAGCAGTACAGTAATACAGTTTCTACAAAAGAATATTGTATAGAGGGACCTCTTAAAATGACATAGCGAGGAAAAATATGAGCAGATTGTATTGTTTGAAGAATTTATTTAAACAATTGTATTAAGTTTGAACACCACAGGCAGTGTAACATTGGCTCCTGTTGAGCATGAGTTTATATAAAACGGTTTCAATGAGGGCATTTGCCCTTTCATTCAGTTCTGGGTGTTTGGGTCTTTTCCAATGTTTAGGTATTCTTTGCAGCTGTTCTGATGAATGCTGTGATTACAGCTAGATTTTCAATTTGAAATGTTAAGAGCTTGACTTTTGTTATCTAACAGACACAATCTCGGGCATAGTGCTATGTACCTTTCCAACCTGCTGCTCAGATTTTCCACAACTTCCCTCCAAAAAGGCTGATTGGTAACTAACTGCACAGGCTCTGCTAAGTCTTCATGGTGTCCAAAAATACCTGTAGAGTATTTTTTGTTGTGTGAAATTCCTTATTGCTTATCTAACAAATTAACCTTTTTTGATATAAGATTTTACCATTAATCCATTCATCCTCCACTACAAATCCCAAGTCTCTCTTTTATGTAATTTATGGGTTTCATCAAAGTATTACCATTACAATAAGTTCAACAACCTCTACAGTCTTGGAAAATTGTCGGTGAAAAAGAAAGGAGTACATATTTTTATGTGTAATCCCTGGGCACCCCGGAAAATCCGGACCAATCACCAATTTGGCAATGCAGACTCAAAGGTAAGGTGGTCACTTAGACACTGAGTTTGCGAGACGGCGGCTACCCCGGGACAGCGCAAGACTCCTTAAGATTGGCGGCTAAACCAGAGTGTGGAAAAAGTCCTCTAGTGGTCAGGTTGGGATACACTCCCGGATACTGGTGTGTGTGTACAGACAAGATGGCTGCTTGTCTACAACATGTGGTCTGAAACAAAGAAAGCACAGGCAATGTGCACAGTGTGTCATGTGTGTCTGTATGTGTTAACATAGGTGTAGGTGCAAGTGTTTGTGAAAAGTGAAAGGGGAGAGAGAGAAAGAGAGAGAAACAGTGGTCTCTTCGCTCATATCAGCTGATCATAGTAACAATGTCAATAACGTAGTGGATGTCATGATCCATACAAAACATGTGAAACAGTGAAACTAGCAGGTAAAACAAGCAAGTGCAACAATAGGTGAAAGTTAGCTAAACAGCTAACATTCACTGCCCAGAAAATAATGTGTGTGATTATGTGGATCCGGAGCTCATTGATCTGGGTTCAGTGATCCGGAGCTGCAGCTCGTTCTTTGCTGGCAGTCCAGGGCTAGCAGCAAGCTAGTGTCCTCTCACATGCCATGGCTCGGAGGGAGAGGGTCGCTAAGCATTGTTGCATTGTTCACTCGTGTCGATTTCTACCCGTGGAGCAGAACAAGGATGGGTGCTTCTGATTATCATGCCCATCAGCGCAACTGGAAAGAGCAGCGTCTTTGGGATTTTCCGTACCTTCATAACCTTTGTTGTTACCGCCCATTGTTTACACTATGGCCAATCAAAGCCTGCTTTCCAGGGTTCACCTGAAGGGAATCCCTGTGACGTATCCTGGTGGATCAGCCAGTAAGCAGTGTTCTTTTTGAAAAAGCTGCTTGAGTTTCCAGCATGTCTGTAGTCCCTGTGGTAAAGGAATTTCTATTGTCTTAGGAGACCATTTGTTCAAGCCCTCATAGATACGCTTTAGGCTTCTCAGTAGGCCCAAAACTCACTCTTATGATTGTGAGTGTGTGTGTGTTTGTATATTTGCAGCATGTGGTGGGTTCTTCAACAGCTCAATGGGTACAGTAAGTAGTCCGGCACTCTCCATGACCAACTACCTGCACAATCTCAACTGTACCTACCGCATCATCGTACAGGGAGGCAGAGTAGTGGATCTCAGGTAAGACTGCATTTTTTTAGCTTCTATTTCAGTGTGGGTATTCAGAAAGTTGTTTGTCCAATGGAAAGAATAGATTTGAAGTGATGTGTTAGCTTTGTGATAAAACTGAGTCTTGTAACAACATTTTTACAAAACCAAAGTTGTCCTTCTTGCAGCCTGGCCAAGAGTGTGGACTCCACATAGAGATCTATTTATAAGTTTGGATCACTGAATCAGCTACATCTAGCAAATGCTGTAAGGTTATCTAGCTGCATGGGTAGCCTAAACCTTTATTTAGCCATTCATTAATTTACAGTATTTAAACTGTATCACAATCATGCATAGAAAATTTCCTCAAGAGTCTGTAACTGATACCAGGTTTTACATTTTTTCCGATGACAGGCTTGCTTCAGTTTATACCTCAGCTACATAGGCAGAGCTTCAGGGTGACAGGGTGTGGTGTAGTATAGCAGCATGTTAGTACAAATTAGTCAATTTGTAGTCCCGGCTTACACATTTGAGTGCTTCTCTACCCAGTCCAGTCTAGAAAATTGCCAGTACCAAAAGAAAAATCTTGCTTGAAAAGGTCAAAATTACTCACACATACAACAGTTGCTTACAGGACAGTAGTCTCAGGTACAGTTAGAAGTATGTTAGTTTTCTGATAATATCACAGGCGGAATTTGTTTTAATTTGTAAATTTATTTTCTTACCCCACCCCCTTCTTTTTTCCAGGGGCCTTTGTCCAGGATGTAAAATCCCACAGCTTTTGTCTCTTCCTTGCTCTGCCTGTGTAGTCAGAAACTCCGAAAAAAACTTTTTGCATCAACAAGAGACATTTTTTGCCTGTTAAATTATGCAACTAAGATCCCTGTAGTGCAACCTTCCACTACTTTTGATGGTATTGGAAACAACAAAAACACACACAAACAGTAACACAAAAGGACAAAAAAAACAATAATCTTTTAAATTACTCATTTATTTTATTTATTTAAAAATGTGATTGTTTGATTGTTTCATCACTGGCAGTTACTCTTTACCCAAACTGCAATGAATATTTAGTATCACAATTCTCATCCATGTGTTCCACAGGACCACTCAACTTTCGATCTGACTTTCTATTTAAATTTTCCCAATTTTCCTCATACACAAAACAACCACACAAACCTTCTAATCAATCTACAATCTCAACATTTAACAGTCATCTGACTTACCACCTTTTTAATGTCCAAAACACTTTCTGATTCCTTCAAACAACTCACTTGAGCACTTCCTAAGCCCCTTACTGATTTTCTTTGCAAAAAACCTTCTGTAACACTTTTATTAAGGATCAAATCAGAGCAAAACAACCATACCTCTTAGGCCCCTAAACCCAAAACCACAGGACTCCGCACACCACCATAGGTGGGTTATGCTAGTGATAAAATTAATCTTTGATATATAATTTCACACTGGTATTTATAATCTACAAACTACATTGATATTTAAAGTGTATTTCAGTATAAAACTTTTTAGGATATATACTGCAGTGAATTTTAATTTAAAGCAGTACAGGCAGCAAATTCATGTTTCTATCCTACACCTACATATCCCACAATGCAAATATGAGAGTTAACATTTGATCGTATCTAAGTCAAGAAGCAGATAGCATCTAACCAGAAGTACTTCAGTTGTAATTTAAATTGTTATGTACAGGTGATACACAGATATATTATATAACATATAGAGACTCTATCATAAATACAGATATAATTGCAGATAACTAATAATAAATTACAGTATGAAAATAATGTATGTTACAATATAAACAGACTATGAACATGTTATGATTAGGATATTGAGTATAATTTATGATACAGAATATAAATAGGCTATTTATAGACTTTATACGTACTTACAATGCAATTGTTGTTTGCAGGAGGGCAAACAGTCCAGAAATTAGGTGGTAGGAGTCTCCTGTGATATTTGTTGCTTTCCTGAGGAAATGTTTCCTGTAGATGTCCTCAAAGACAGGAAGTGAGGCTCTGGCAATGCGCTGGGCAGTTTTTACCACCCTCTGCAAAGCTGTCCAATCTGAGACAGAGCCGTTTCCATTAGTGGTAGAAGTTCACCACAATTTGTGAAGAGAGATTTTTTTTCTAAGAACCCTGAGAAAGAAGGGGCACTGGTAAGCCGTCTCAATCAGGTTGGAACAGTGGGCTGTCCAGAAATGATTCTGTGAGATGTTGATACCTAGGAATTTGAAGCTGGGCATGCGCTCCACTGTTACACCATTAATGTGAAAGGTTGTATGAATGATAGCATTTCTCCTGAAATCCACGATGAGCTCTCTGGTTGTGTTGAGCTGCAGCATCATGCACCACACAGTCAGCTGATCCACTTCCTCTCTGTAGGCAGGGAGGTTTTGTTTGATGCCAATCACCATGGTGTCATCTGCATACTTGTTCGAGATGTTGGAGCTATGTCTGGGTTTGCAGTATCAGCTTTTTTTGGTCTATTCAATATAAATTTGTAACAGCCAACATTTAGGTTTTCTTGTAGCAGCTATGTACGCTGCAAAAAATTTGTCAAGAAAATCAGAAAATGAAGTGGGCTAGAGAAAAATATTTAACTAAAGTAAATAGAAAAAGAGTGGTTAGAGAGACTAAAAGAGGGAAGAGAAAAGATGTGAAATTATTACTCTTACTGTATAATTGCCAGATTATGTTATTGCATTATTAATAAATAAAATCTAAGTAAATGCAACCATGTGTGATTCATGCATGACATATCATTTTAACCATATTTTTTATATATTAAGAACATATTTTTTAACTCAACTGTCCCCATCAGGCTTTGGCTGGATAAAGGTTGAACTCCATATGCTCCATATAGCCTCACATGCTTCCAGTAATTTGTATGTAATGTTTATACAGTTGAGTTTTATTTCAGCCATTTGTTGTTCTATTTTTTCTCTCTCCACAGGTTTAACACCTTTGACCTGGAAGCATCTTCTTCTTGTCGCTATGATTATGTCGCAGTCTATGATGGGCCTGACACTTTGGCACCTCTGATAGGAAAATTCTGTGGTGCAGTAATACCGCCTGATCTTCAGTCGTCTTCCAACCAGCTCTTCATTGTCTTTAGGACGGATGCCACATTGAATGGGATTGGCTGGAGGGCTACATACAGCGTGACACTTGGTAGATTAATGTTACTGTTTTTGTGAGCCAATTGTGGCTGAAGCAGTGTTTCCCCCTAGGATGGCCAGACTTTGAATATATTATAAAGTTCTTCTTCTTTAACCTGAACATCTGTTGGCTGGCTCTAATCAATAACACTGAAGTCCAAATAATCCATATAGGTGTTTCTATCACTTCCTAAATATTTCACAGTCAACTGTCAGCTGTATTAAAAAAAATGTGGAAGTGATCGGTCAGGACACCGAATCAGCCATGAATTGTATGTAAACTAACAGCAGGGTCGGAGGATGCTGAGGCTCATATTGTGAAGAGGTCGCCAATTTTCCAAGATCTTTCATACTTCACGTGGCCTTCAGATTAGCTCAAGAACAATGGGCAGAAAGCTTAATGAGATGGGTGTTTTCATTGCTGAGCAGCTGCATCCAAGTCATACATCACCAAGTGCAATGCAAAGCTTCAGATGCAGTAGTGTAAAACATGCCACCCCTGGACTCTAAGGGGAAGGCACATTCTCTGGAGAGACAAATCACACTTCTCCATCTAGCAATCTAATTGAAGGGTCTGGGTTTGCAGTCGCCAGGAGAACGACTTGTCAGACGGCATTGTGTAAAGTTTGGCAATGGAGGGATTATGGTATAGGGGTGTTTTTCAGGATCTTAAAGAAGAAGTTACATTGTAAGCAACTGGACTCTTTCTTGGAGCCTGAAGACATTTTACCTTTCATCCAAAAGGCTTCATCATTTATAGCCTAATGATGGAAGCCAGGAGATATATCTCTGGATTACAGAGGGTGGGATGTAAACTAACCCCTCATTCCATAACTGTGAGTGGTCTACAGTTCCACCCTGTCCAGTTGCTTACAACTTAACTCCTTTGACTACAATGACTGGATGAGTGAGAATCTTCACAGACATAAAACTCATTGTTTAGATTAAATACACAAGGTACAATTTCAAGTGCATTTCTTGTATTTTTGATGATTATGGCAGACAATGAAAACCCAAAACCTTAAATGATATTCTAGTAGTTTATTATCGAAAGCTGTCATTTCTTGTTAACAGATTAACAAACTATGGAACCCAGGGTACAAAGCTACTTTTTGCTTTGTACCAGTTGACCCACTGCAGTAGTTTGGCTCTGTGTAGAAATGTGTATCATGTAAATTTTAATATACCACAACAGTTGATTATACAGGACCCATTCTCAAACCCAATTCCACTCTAGATTTTTGCATTGATTTCTAATTCAATATTTAGTCATTTTAAATCAACAAATGCTAACTAAATCAAAGCAGTCCATCTATGTTCAATAATCATAATACAAACTTCATATAAAAAAGAAATCATTTACTGCTGAATGTGTGTGTGTGTGTGTGTGTGTGTATATATATATATATGTCTATAGATAGACAGTTTCCAACAGTCTATGTTAACAGTCTATGTTAACATATTATTATGAGATTTGGACTGTGATTTTTTTTGTCTTTTGAATTGCCTGCAGGTCCAGCACAGGGATGTGGTGGCTACCTGTCAATGCCCATGGGCATGATTAGTTCTCCAGATCCAAACCTGGATGGACTTTATGAACCCAGGATGAACTGCCTCTGGATCATTGAGATGCCGGTCAACAAAGCTATCAACCTGACCTTCAACTCCTTTGAGCTTGAGAGTTCCTCTAATTGCCGCTATGACTATGTCAAAGTAAAATATGACTTAATTCATTTGAGCATAATTGAACTAAATTAATTTTTAAGTTCCTAGTATAAACTCATAACTACTAACAATCATTGTGATATATATTTTGTATTACCTTTAATTAACTGCAGTTTATGTGTATAAGTATAATAATATTTTAAATTATCCTATATACCTAACTATTGTTTAATGCCTTGCATGTGTATCTCTTATCAGGTGTATGACGGTGACAACATTAACTTCCCTCTGTTTGGGAAATTCTGTGGAACCTCCATTCCTGCCTTTTTTTTATCAAGTGGAAACTTCCTGGCAGTTCACTTTTTCACTGATAGCTCAGTGCAGAGACAAGGATTCAATGCCACATACAGAGGTGTGCCAGGTAAGTGCTTACTCTCTCTTCTTTACTGGCTTCTAACATAAAGTGAAAAACAAGAGGGTTTCTTTATAAACACTATCAGGGAGGTAACTATTAAAAAAATATAACAATAAACAAAAAAAACATCTGGTGTGGGCTAGAGAGAACAATGTTGTAACCTCAGAATCTTGTTATGCCTTCAAACCATATTTTTTATTGTTGGATTGAAAAGTCAGATTAATATCTAGTATATACAGTCCTCTAGTTGTTTGTAATTTTCCTGACGTGACCTTGAAACTCAATTTGCAGTGTTCATGATGCACTGATGGAGGGAAAGGTGAAAGATCGTAGGTTAATTCAAATGAGACAGCTCTTAGCACATCTTTGAAGTTATGCCAAGAACAGACCTACAACCCCTAGCAAAAAGTATGGAATCACCAGTCTTTTGTTCAAGCACTCACTCAGACATTTTATTCTGTAGAACAAACTTGAATCAAAAGCGTGAAACAATAATGAAGTTATTCGAAAGTGCAACTCTTTGGCATTCAGATTGAGGAAACTACACTAAAGGAAATTAATAAAAATCACTGTGGTGGTCAGTAAATTTTATTTTCATAGACCAAGCTCAAGGAAAAAATGTGGAATCATTCCATTCTGAGGAAAAAGATATGGAATCACTCAATTTTGAGGTATAAAACAAGAACACACACACACAGTCAATTTCCTATAAATCGTAGCATTTGTCTATAAAATTGTTAGAAGTACACCAGTGCATAACACTGTATCCTTATTAACGTATAAGAGAATTAAAAAAGAAACACAGAACACAGCAGTCTTTCACAGTGAACCAAGCACTACATACGCTTCGTCATATTTCCTTGTCTTAGCTTTCGGGAGACTTTCCTTTGTCTCTGGCTAAAGGAGCTGCTCAGCGCATCCACCACCCCATGCAGAGGGTGATGGGGGTTGTCCATGATGGATGTCAGCTTTGCCAACATCCTTCTCTCTCCCACCACCACCACTGACTCCAGAGGGCATCCCAGTACAGAGCTAGACCTCCGCACCAGTTTGTCAATTTTCCTTCTGTTCCTTCTGTGCATCCGCCCCTCCAGCAGACCACTGCGTAGAAAAGGGCAGATGCTACGACAGAGTCGTAGAAGGTCTTTAACAGGGTCCTGTACACTCCAAAGGACCTTAGTCTCCTCAGTAGGTGAAGTCGACTCTGGCCCTTCTTGTACAGAACATTAATGTTTGTGGTCCAGTCCAGTTTGTTGTTCAGGTGAACACCCAGGTACTTGTAAGAGTCCACTGTCTCAATGTCTTTTCCCTGGATGCTCATCGGTGTGGTGGGGGGTGACTTCCTCCTGAAGTCAACAACCATCTCCTTCGTCTTGCTGGCGTTGATTTGGAGAGCGTTGGTCTCACACCAGCTGACAAAGTCATTGATGACCCCCCTGTACTCCTGGTCGTTCCCATCTGATACACACCCGACGATGGCCGTATCATCTGAGAACTTCTGTAGGTGGCAGTTGTCAGAGTTGTAGCTGAAGTCTGAGGTGTACAGACTAAACAGAAAAGGTGAGAGCACTGTACCCTGTGGCGCCCCCGTGCTGTAGACTACTACCTCAGACACACAGTCATGAAGCCTCACCTCTAGCTTCCCTCTCAGCAGTGCAGGCTGGATGGTGTTAAAAGCACTGGAGAAGTCAAAAAACATGATCCTCTCCGTGCTCACCGCTTGTTCCAGGTGGGAGAGAGATTGGTGCAGCAGATAGATGACGGCTTCATCCACACCGATGCCAGACCGGTAGGCGAACTGCAGAGGGTCCAGTGCTGAGCTCACCAGTGGGCGAAGGTGGTGCAGGATGAGCCTCTCCAAGGTCAAAGGTGGTACAGGATGAGCCTCTCCAAGGTCTTCAGGGCTACAGGTCTGTAGTGGTTGGGCTCCCTGGGCCGTGCGATCTTTGGTACTGAAACCACGCAGAAAGTCTTCCACAGTTCAGGAACCCTCACCAGGCTCAGGCTCAGGTTAAAAATGTGCAGGACCACCTGACAAAGCTGGTCTGCACAGTCCCTGAGCAATCAGGAGCTGATTCCATCTGGACCTGCTGCCTTCCTGACCTTTGTCTTCTTCAGTTGACTTCTCACCTGATCAACTGCGAGGTAGATCTGCGGCTCATCCTGGGTGGGGGGTGAGGCTGGCTTTGCTGTGGGTAGGTGTAATGGGGGTGTGGTGGGATGGTCAAGGGGAGTGCATGTGGCGACCGCACAGCGCCAGAAGAGGCAGGAGAGGGGTGAGACAGCAAATGGAGGGGGGTTGGTGGAAACTGAGGGGTGGGGGAGGTTGTTGGTCCAGAATCGAATCTATTAAAACAGAACAGATTCAATTCATTAGCCCACCACCAGTCGGTGGACGCTGTTTCTCCTCCATTGTCATTGAGGTGACCAGAGATCTTGTTCATGCTTCTCCAGACCTCTCGGGCATTGTTTTCTTGGATCTGCTCCTCCATCTTCCTCCTGAAGCTCTCCTTGCTACTCCGGATATAATATTTTACAGTGGGGAAAATAAGTATTTGAACACACTGCTATTTTGCTATTTCTCCCACTTAGAAATCATGGAGGGGTCTGAAATTTTCATAGTAGGTGCATGTCCACTGTGAGAGAGATAAACTAAAAAGAAAAATCCAGAAATCACAATGCATGATTTTTTAATGATTTATTTGTGTGATATAGCGGCAAATAAGTATTTGAACACCTGTGTGTCATCTAGAATTCTGACCCTGAAGGACCTGTTAGTCCGCCCATTAGAAGTCCACCTGCACTCCATGTATCATCCTTAATCAGATGCACCTGTTTGAAGTCGTTAGCTGCATAAAGACACCTCTCCACCCCATACAATCAGCAAGACTTTTACTTGTAACATGGCGAAGACCAAAGAGCTGTCCAACGACACAAGAGAGAAAATTGTACACCTCCACAAGGCTGGAAAGAGCTACGGAGCAATTGCCAAGCAGCTTGGTGAAAAAAGAAAATGGAAGAAGCTAAACATGACGGTCAATCTCAATCGGAGTGGAGCCCCATGCAAGATATCACCTCGTGGGGTCTCAATGATTCTAAAAAAGGTGAGGAATCAGCCCGGAACTACACGACAGGAGTTGGTCAATGACCTGAAAAGAACTGGGACCAACGTTTCCAAGGTTACTGTAGGTAATACACTAAGACGTCATGATTTGAAATCATGCATGGCACGAAAGGTTCCCCTGCTTAAATCAGCACAGGTAAAGGCCCGTCTTAAGTTTGCATATGACCATTTGGATGATACAGAGGAGTCATGGGAGAAAGTTTTGTGGTCAGATGAGACCAAAATAGAACTTTTTGGTCATAATTCCACTAAGCGTGTTTGGAGGAAAAAGAATGAAGAGTACAATCCGAAGAACACCATCCCTACTGTGAAGCATGGGGGTGGTAGCATCATGCTTTGGGGGTGTTTTTCTGCACATGGGACAGGACGAGTGCACTGCATTAAAGAGAGGATGACTGGGGCCGTGTTTTGTGAGATTTTGGGGAACAACCTCCTTCCCTCAGTCAGAGCATTGAAGATGGGTCATGGCTGGGTCTTCCAACACGACAACGACCCAAAGCACACAGTCCAGGAAAACCAAGGACTGGCTCCGTAAGAAGCATATCAAGGTTCTAGGATAGCCCAGCCAGTCTCCAGACCTGAACTCAATCGAAAATCTTTGGAGGGAGCTCAAACTCTGTGTTTCTCAGCGACAGCCCAGAAGGGCTGTGTTCAAATACTTATTTGCCGCTATATCACACAAATAAATCATTAAAAAATCATGCATTGTGATTTCTGGATTTTTCTTTTTAGTTTATCTCTCTCACAGTGGACATGCACCTACGATGAAAATTTCAGACCCCTCCATGATTTCTAAGTGGGAGAAATAGCAAAATAGCAGGGTGTTCAAATACTTATTTTCCCCACTGTAGGTCCTTCTGCACTCTCCTCAGTTCCACTTTGTCCCCCAACCAGAAGGCCCTTTTCTTTTCATTTAGCAGGGCCTTCAACTCTGGGGACACCCATGGTTTGTTGTTGGAGAAACACCATACCTTCTTGGTTGGCACAGTGTTCTCCACACAGAAGTTTATGTAGTCTGTGATTCAGTGGGTGAGGCCGTCGATGTCCTCACCATGTGGGCTGCAGAGTTCTTGCCAGTCTGTACATTCGAAACAGTTTCTCAGGGCCTCACTGCAGTCCTCAGACCACAGCCTGATAACCTTCCTGGTAGGAGGGGTCTTCCTCACTAAGGGGGTGTAGGTGGGTTGGAGGATGACCAGGTTGTGGTCTGAACAGCCAAGTGGGGGGAGGGGTGATGTTGGCAAAGAGTTTTATTGTACCTTGTATGGCAGTCAACATACTGGGTGAAGTTAGGGAGAGTGGTGGAGAGTGAGGCATGATTGAAGTCCCCAGAGATAATAATGAGGGACTGTGGATGTGCCGTCTGTAACTGAGAGACGGTGGTGTGGATGTCCTCGCAGGCTGCTGTAGCATCGGCCAATGGTGGGATGTAAACAGTTAACATAATAACATGCGTGAACTCCCGCATGTTGGGTAAAGATCTTACGTTACCCATTACCAACGCCGTAATTCCTTTGGAATCCTGGGTCACTCCTTTGGGAGTACCTCCCCTGTTCTGTAGCGCCAACAGCTGATCCCGGCTGTAGACAATGAAATGGCTCACTGTATAACCAGATGTAGCGGTGAAAAGTCCCAATAGGTTTAGAAAGAAGGCTACTCCTCTCACTAGACTAGTCGGGTCCATTCTTTTCACAAATTAAAGCAAATTTAAGCAAAAAAAGAACTTAAAACAAAATAAATAAATACAGAAAATGAAAGAAAACGACTAGAGAGCTGCGTAACAGGCTGCCTACCGTGGCACCATCTTCAAAAAAAAAAAATGTAGTGGAGGTGCAATTGCACTTTATTCTATTACAGTAAAAAAAAAATCTAAATAAAAAAATTAAAAAAGCATGTTCCCTGAGGCCAAACACGTCCCCCCAGACGGAGCCCCACTATTTGAGAACCACTGCCTTAGAGCAAAAACTGTGAAAGCATTCTTTGGAGAAAGATGCATCCAGTCAATGTCATGGCCTGCAAATAGCCCAGATCTCAAACCAATTGAAAACCTGTGGTGGAAATAAAAAAAAAAAGGTCCCCAGCAGGGCTCCGACCTGCAGAGATGATCTGGTGACTGCAATCAAAAAATTTGGCACCAGATTGATGAAGAATACTGTTTGTTACTCATCAAGTCCATGCCTCAGAGAACGCAAGCTGTCATAAATGCCAGAGGGGCTATAACTAAATACTAGTGATGTGTTTTGATTGTTTTTTGTTTGTCTGTTTTTCATGATTCCATATTTTGTTCCTCAGATTGGAGGGATTCCATATTTTCACATATTCCCTGTGCTTGGTCTATAAAAGACACATTTACTGACCACCACAATGTTTTTATTCATTTCCTTTAGTGTTTCTGAATGCCAAGGAGTTGCACTTTTTAATGATTGCATTGTTGTTGCATGCTTTTAATGCAAGTTTGTTCTACAGAATAAAGTGTCAGAGTGAATACTTGTCCAAGACTGGTGATTCCATACTTTTTGCTAGCGGTTGTAATTTCTTGCTGACACTGGGGATTTTATAAACAAAAGAAAACAAATTACTTATGTTAGTTTGATCTTTTCTAAAATTCTCAATGTATCTGTTTTCACTCAGTGCTTTGTGGTGGGACTCTAAATGCCACAACGACCATCCAGACCTTGACCTCACCCTTCTTTCCCAATGCTTACCCTCCTTACACCTCATGCCACTGGATCCTGGATGCTTCACCTCAGGAGAACATCAAAGTGTCGGTCCAGACCTTTGCCCTCCAGCCTACCCAAAGCTGCTCCACAAACTACCTGGAACTCAAGGACTGGCCAATGGTAACTTTAGGAAAAAAAACTGCCCAAAATTATATAATCTCTTTTAGACGTGAGGCCAAGAGGACCTGAAAAAGTGGGATTCCATACCTAAGTTTGAGTGGCAAGCCTAAACAAACATAATAGAGTTCCTATACTTTTAAACTACACACCTTGATGAGAAATGGTAAACATGTTTTTTTTTTACCTAAAATAGATTCAATAAATTGTGAAATAGGTTTTTAGGGTTTATTGCCATATGGTAACAACACATTACCATGAAAACATCTAAAAAGAATGTACCAATAGTTGAAAATTTGAAACTGTAATAACATTGCAACAATATAATGAATATAATGTGGGGAGGACTTGTGTGTACACCAAAGTGATTGCTAATAATTTAATTACATCTAACTCATAATAATATATTATATATATATATATATATATATATATATATATATATATATATATATATATATATATATATATATATATATATATATATATATATATATATATATATATATATATATATATATATATATATACTCACTGGCCACTTTATTAGGTACACCATGCACACAGTTGGTGCAGATTTGTCGGCTGCACATCCATGATGCGAATCTCCCGTTCCACCACATCCCAAAGATGCTCTATTGGATTGAGATCTTGTGACTGTGGAGGCTATTTGAGTACAGTGAACTCATTGTCATGTTTTAGAAACCAGTCTGAGATGATTCCAGCTTTATGATATGGCACATTATCCTGCTGAAAGTAGCCATCAGAAGTTGGGTAAATTGTGGTAAAAGGGATGGACATGGTCAGCAACAGAACTTAGGTAGGCTGTGTCGTTGTAACGATGTTCAATTGGTACCAAGGGGCCCAAAGATTGCCAAGAAAATATTCTCCACACCATTACACCCCCACCACCAGCCTGAACCGTTGATATAAAGCAGGATGGATCCATGCTTTCATGTTGTTGATGCCAAATTCTGACCCTACCATCCGAGTGTCGCAGCAGAAATCGAGACTCAACAGACCAGGCAACGTTTTTCCAGTCTTCTAGCTTGTGCAAATTGTAGCCTCAGTTTCCTGTTCTTAGCTGAAAGGAGTGGCACCCAGCGTGGTCTTCTGCTGCTGTAGCTCATCCGCCTCAAAGTTTGACGTACTGTGCGTTCAGAGATGCTCTTCTGCCTACCTTGGTTGTAACGGGTGATTATTTGAGTCACTGTTGCCTTTCTATCAGCTTGAACCAGTCTGGCCATTCTCCTCTGACCTCTGGCATCAACAAGGCATTTCTGCCCACAGAACTGCCACTCACTGGATATTTTTTCTTTTTCGGACCATTCTCTGTAAATCCTAGAGATGGTTGAGCATGAAAATCCCAGTAGATCAGCAGTTTCTGAAATACTCAAACCAGCCCTTCTGGCACCAACAACCATGCCACATTCAAAGTCACTCAAATCACCTTTCTTCCCCATACTGATGCTTGGTTTGAACTGCAGGAGATTGTCTTGACCATGTTTACATGCCTAAATGCACTGAGTTGCCGCCATGTGATTGGCTGAGTAGAAATTAAGTGTTAACGAGCAGTTGGACAGGTGTACCTAATAAACTGGCCGGTGAGTGTATATTCCCAGGTGAAAAATGTCATAAAATACTTTTTGGGGTAAAGCACAGTTCTATTTTACAATATTGTAACATAGAATCATGGTTCTATGTTACAAATTTGTAATATCTATTCTAATTGATGTGATTTGATTTCTGGTGTTTTCAGGGAGACTATGGACAGTCACATAAATTCTGTGCATCAGATAGTCATCCACCAGAATTCTACAGCTACAGCAGAACCATTTTTGTGAACTTCAAATCTGACACCTTCATGACAGGAAATGGCTTGAGTTTTACCTATCAGATTGCTGGTAGGTACCTGTAGTACATGATGAGAACTAAAATTCTTCCTCTTCATCTAACAATCTGTAGTTGTAGTTGTATATCTGTAACAGGATAAAAAGATAAAATGTGTACAACTCTATCATTGTAAATTTTGTTTTATATTAAAATAAAAAGTTACTGTACAACCTGTTCACTTATAGGCACTAAAATCTAATTCATAAATGTAAATTGCTTCATTCTGAAAGTTACTCTTTTTAAGTCCAGACACCATCTGAAATATGTTTATGTTTTTTATTTGTTTTTCTTTTTCCTTTACCATAATACAAAACATTATGAAGGTAAACATAGAACACTCTTTTAATTACATCAAATTTAACAAATTTAAATACGCAAATAAGGTATAAACCTGTTAAATATGTACTAATTTTTTTTTAAATATTACTGAACAAAATCTACTAGTAGTATATACACAGTTTACAGTAACAATTTTTATACATGTTTTTGACAATAAACACATTCATCTGATTTTATGGAGGGATTTGCCAAAATGTTTTATGAATGAAAGAATTGAAAACAAATTAATAAATAATGTAAAAAGAACACCATTTATGTGTTTATTTTGCTAAGATGTTATGCAAACACCTAATCATCATGTAAAATCTGAAAATACTATAAATATTCCAAAAAAATATTCCAAAAAAAATTATAAATGTATTAAAGAACCATCATGAGAAATTCTGTTGAAATGCTTTATTTGGAGTCTGACAATAAAAATGATTTGACCAAAGGGCAAAATGTCATTTTAAGAAAATGGCCTTTAAAGAATGAAATGTTAGTGGTAGTTGATGATCATAGGCTAAAGTGATGAAACAAAAGTATTTATCACAATATTTTTCAGATTATTTGTACATTTTATTAAAATTATTTCGACCACTGAAAACAATTTCAAAAATGCCAATTCTGGTGGGGGTCAGTGGGGTCTGGCCTTAATTTTTGACTGTGGTGGTGTCAACAGGTTGCAGTCGAACCTATGAACAGGAATATGGCTACCTGAAGAGCCCCGGCTGGCCAGACATGTATCCCCACAACATGGACTGCACCATTATCTTGAAGGCACCGCAAAACAGCTACATCTCCTTCTTCTTTAACAACTTCGATGTGGAGAGTCACAGTTTGTGTTCATATGACTACCTAGAGGTAACACTTTAAGCCCACATGCAGAGACAGACATTTTCATTGTCTGTGTTAACCATCTAACTTGTAACTTTTTACTTTCCTGAGAAGAAAAGTATTCATTTTTGTGTGTTCACTCTTTAATTTGTCAGTAATTCTGTAAATCACAACTCTCTATTTTGTCTCTTAGGTCCGTAATGGAAGTACAGCAGATTCACAGCTAATTGATAAATTCTGTGGCAGTACCGTGCCAAGCCCCATCTTCCCACAATCCAACCTCCTCTACTTACGCTTCAAGAGTGACTTCTCCGGCAATCGCAATGGTTTTGAGTCCACCTGGACATCCTCCCCTCATGGTCAGTTGGACCACTGCAGTGGTCATGAAAGGTCAATGCAAATGCAAAAGCCACATTTACAGTTCCAAACCTGGGGAAAAGCTGCAAGAAAAGAAAAGCCTTTGCTCTCAAAATGAACATGTTAAATTTTGGGAATAATTAGGAATAATTAATGTGTAAAAATAACAAAATTATGATTATTGAATTGCTGGCTTTCAAAGGCTATCATGGGCCAAATTATCAAGCTGTCAATATTGGTATCACATGAAACTAGGTGACTTAAAGCATCCATTGTTAACAACATGCAATGGTAGCATATAATAGTATCTTCTCAAACAGCAGCCTTAATACCTCTCCAAAGTTGGGCAAAGCTTTTGTGAGGAAAAAAGATTCCTTTAAAATTGCTCGTGTATAAATTTTAATGTTTCATCTCCTTTATCATGCTTTCCAAACTACTATTATTATTTAAATTTAAACTGGTACTTAAACATGGAACAAATTTTTGTTCAGTCATCATCTGAACAGTATTTTAGTACATTCAAGAGGCTCTGCCTTCTTTTAAACAGCATTTATCTTTTAATTAAACCAAATATTTTTTCACATATAAAATACCACTGGAATAACTTGCATATAACTTTAATTTGTTGGTTGTTATGGTATTGAATACTGCTGTGAAATATTTGTTTACTATGTAGCTCACATTAAGTTACTGCTGCTTTCACCACATGCTTCATGTGAATGCTTTCATAAAATATAAGCACACATAACACACAACCAATATGTAAACATCTACTATTTTATAGTAATACAACAATGCATTGACTGTTTCTACTTTCATATAGGACTGTCTCAGCCAGTGATTTTTTTACTTAATTATATTTTAAACAAATCCGGAGCCCATTAATAACAACAAATAACCCAGATACAGATACCAATTTGGCTATTTTGTGCCAGAGATAAGCTCTCAAAACTCCATGGTGATAAGAGTAATATTTTTTTAGGTTTAAAACCTAACCACATACCATTTCCTCCAACAAACAACATCAGATGAAGAATTAATTAGGCTTAAAGGAATTATAAGTGATACAGGAAGGTAGAGACACTAAAAGCACAGTCCTGCAGCTCTACTACAACAAGGCCTATCTAAGGTTACCACTCCCTCTTATTGTAAAGAAAAGAACTATAAATTAAACTAAACCCAGGTTAAAATCCCATTAATCCATAAAAAATCAATTCCATCGTAACAGTCCTTTTTTATTGTTATTTTATACATTCGAAGGTGTCACATCTACATGTTGCTTTATCAAAATAAGAGCTACAACTATTGACATTGGTAGAAATTGTATGCATTACATAGCAAGTGTACAGGTCCTTCTAAAAACATTAGCATATTGTGATGAAGTTCATTATTTTCTGTAATGTACTGATAAACATTAGACTTTCATACATTTTTTGATTCATTACACACAACTGAAGTAGTTCAAGCTTTTTATTGTTTTAATCTTGATGATTTTGGCAAAAAAAAGTAAAGAAAAAACAAAAATCCCTATTTAAAAAAAATTGCATATAAACCAATAAAAGAAAAGTGTTGTTAATACAAAAATAGTCAACCTTCAAATAATATGTTCAGTTATGCACTCAATACTTGGTCAGGAATCCTTTTGCAGAAATGACTGCTTCAATGCAGCGTGGCATGGAGGTGTTATGGAGGCCAGGATGCTTCAATAGCAGTCTTAAGCTGCCTGTCTGGCGTCTCTCAACTTTCTCCTCACAATATCCCACAGATTCTCTATGGGGTTCAGGTCAGGAGATTTCACAGGCCAATTGAGCACAGTAATACTATGGTCAGTAAACCATTTACCAAAAGCCTCAGTAATCTTTTGCAGGTGTTTAGAATTAACTCGTTGATTCAGATGATTAGTTTCATAGATCGTTTAGAGCACCTTTTCGTGATATGCTAATTTCTTGATATAGGAATTCTTCGTTTTCATGAGCTGTATGCCCAAATGATCAGTATTAAAACAATGAAAGACCTGAAACATTTTAGTTGGTGTGTAATGATTCTAAAATAAATGAAAGTTCAATTTTCATCATTACATTATGGAAAAGAATGAACTTTATCATAATATGCAAATTTTTTGAGAAGGACCTATATATCATTAATCATCTTAGGTTTTATTTTATATATCTTTTTGTGAGAATCTCGAGCTGTTAGAACATAAAAGCAGAGTACTAGTTGATATCTTCCTGTTTACTTACCATGCTTCTTTCTTTGAATTAAGCATCCTAATATGTTTGTGTCTAATAGGGTGTGGTGGCACTCTATATGGCGACCGCGGCTCATTTGCAAGTCCCAACTACCCAGGCACCTATCCTAACAATACCCACTGTGAATGGTATATCAAGGCACCCAGAGGGCTTGTGGTGACTGTCACCTTTACCCAAATCAGTATTTATGATGCTGGAGACTGTCAGAACAACTTCCTGAAGCTGTATGATGGCCCAGACATCTCCTCGCCACCTGTTGGACCTTACTGTGGAATGGTATGTAACCCAAGAAGATTGCCACTACTTTACCTGTAAGTTTAAACAAAGGAAGGAAAATATTCAGCGTGACGCAATTGAGGTATAGAATTGTCCATTGATCCAATCACTTAGGATACATATTAATATCAAGTGTAAACAGGGTCATTGTTATATAGTTATATTGAAATACGACATCAAACTTCTTTTACTACATTGCATCTTTAAACAGATGCTAAAGATGATACAATATTCCACCTAATAAGGGAACATAAATTTCACCACTGAAGGAACAGGAAAAACACATAAATCAGCTATAAGACTACCAGTCCCTCTTGTCATATACATATGAATGTCTGTGTTGTTTGTTCAGGAAACCAACATTGCACCATTCAGAGCCTCCTCCCATCAGGTCTACATTGTTTTCCAAGCCCAATTCACCAACCGGCTTTCTGGGTTCAGACTTACCTGGAGCAGCTAAAAGAAAGCCCCCCTACTTTCTTTCTTACTGTTTTTTGCTCTATCTCTCACTTATTCATTAACTCATTTAATCACACACATGCAGTTGTTAAATATTTTTCTCAATTATGTTTTGAATTCAAACCCCTGCTGTTGATTCATGTTTTAACTACACCAATAGAAATAATAAATATGTATATATAATTAAATAAATATATGATTCAATAAATACATCATTGCCAGTCAATCATTTCATATATTCTTTTAAGTTTTATTATATTAATTCTGAATTAGTAGAATGATATTGATTCACTTGTAGAGAAGATATTACAAATTTCATTTTAGAAGCATTGTGTAAATGTATAAAAATCTATAAATTCAAGTTTAAATTTTGGAATGACTCAAATGGAATTCGAAATTATGTGATGAACGGAAATACACACTTATTAGCATCTATAGCTACTGGATGAACAGGCAAGAGGATTGGAGGTTCAATTTCTGGCTCCTCGATGGGTTAAATCTCAATGTTACATTGGGCAAGATAATGAACACTGATTTGCCCTCCATTGGCTGAACCATGCGGTGTGTGAATGTGTGTGAATGGTTAGATTCCTGATGTCCTGAAAAGGGTGAACGAACATTTGTAGTGTAAAGCGCTTTGAGTGGTTGAAATGCCTTAAAAAGTGCTATACTAATAGAGTCCATTTATGATTCACTTTGTAATTCTGCATTGCATTTTTAACAAAAATTAAGATGATTTTTTTCCCCTGACGGATGAGGATTTTTTTCTCCCTGACGGATGAGGATTTTTTTCTCCCTGATCAATATTGTTCTGCTTACAGTTTAAAGATTGGAATTCTTCAAACTGTACACTGTAGACACAGATGCATTTTTTGGATTAGGAATAAAAAAATCATTATGATGAAGTCATTACTACTTGGTTTGGGGAATTATGTCAGCTTATGATCGTTCATATAAAGGAGCCAATGTCATTAAGGACATTGTATTATAAAATTTAAAAAAATAAATTATAAAAAAAACTGATTTATTAGAATATTAGGCATATATTAATCAGTTAGTCTAGCAAATAACCATAGAAGTTGTGCAATTTATGACAGAAATATTACATTTCTAATATAGTTAGTAGACACACACACACACACACAGCATTGGCACTTCCAGGGATTGAGGTGCTTTTTATTGGACAATAGGTGGCAGCAGCACCAGCATTTACTGCAGCATTATTTTTTTTTAAACATTTTGTAAAATGACAAAACATGAAAGATATATTGAAAGAAATGCAACACCATCCTACAATCCAATCCTATATAACTTTTATAGGATTGTTGTTACAGCGCTTTAAATATATCATGTGATCTGTAATCAAGCCAGCAAGCCTATAAACCTCTATGGGTTTTAAATACAGCCATGGGTGATGAAGACTTTCTCGGTTGATATGTATTCGCCATATTTTTGTTGCCTTGCTCATAATAAATCACTATTATTTTTTCAAAAAAAGACAGAGTGCCTTGGATTTTTTTGCAAGTCTGCAGTGCACACCTTTAGGGAATAAACAACACTTCTTTGAAAACCCCTTTTGGTTCTTTCAGTCATTGTAATTACTGGGAAATTAAAATAGTTCTCTTAAGTCACACCAGTGTACACTCTTAAAACTACTGGGTTGAAAATAACTCCCTAACCCAACATGTTCCTAATTTTGACCCAACAAGGGGTTGTTTTATACCAGCAGGGCTGGGTAATTGGTGTGAAGTTGCATATTGGGTTGGAATTATAGACTCAAAAATATGTTAAATTTTGCTATTCCAGGGATTACCAAAGTGTAATGCCTGCTTGTATCAAAATATTTTTTTTATCAAATTATTTACGTGCTCTTTCTCTGAACTACTTTTCAGAGTGAGTCAAAGGAGACTCTGTAGAAGGTCAAAGAACCAGCAGGATAGTCAACATACACTGCTACTCTGTTAGAGACAGAGGAGGAGATAGGTGTTCTGATGCTATTGTGATCGACAAAGTAGCCCCTATCAGAACAGTCCAGAATCCAGGACTGAACATTCCATCCAAACAAACTATCAACACTGTTGATTTCTCTGTATCTCACTGATATATGAACGATTCCTCTCAACCTCAATCTCCCAGTAAAGACCAGTCAGATCATTTCTACACAGCAGCTGATAGCAGGGAACAAATCTGTCTGGATGATCAGGATAAAACTGATCCTCTAACACATACTCCACGGCCCTTTTGTTTGACAGTTTGAGTTTTCTTTGAACTGTGTTTCAATCCAGAGTGAGATCACAGGAATCTGATGGAGAGAACGAGACACAAAACAGCTGCAGTTATTGATCCTTCATCTGTATGATGATGACATTGTCTACATCCTCAGTAGGATGTGAAAAAGTGATGTCACAGTTTGAAGTTTGTTTCATAATTAAATAAAAAACACACTTACACTTCCTCAGACCTTATGTCAACCATCAGACTCCAGCAGGCTGCAGGTTGAAAGGAGGAGGAGGTCAGATCAGCTCATTCTATTTTAGAAACATGGACATTACATCACTCTAAGTCTATTTTTTTTATTCTGGTCACATGTAGAGTTGGGCTTTAAAAGACTTCCATTCAATCTGAATCTAGTATCGCAATCCTTCTGAAACCCTGATTAAATCTAATCAGCCTTAACTTTCAGAATTTACAGGAAACATCAATGCAAAATAACAAAAAAAAATCAGGGATTTAGTTGAGATCTGTAATCAGGTCTGACAGAGAAAATTATTCCAACTCCAGTTACATAAAGGTACTGTATTCTCTGCTTCAGTTAGTTGCTCTGATACATCAACATGGCCACCATACTTCTAAGGAGGGGTTAGACTAACCTGTGAACAAACTCTAGTAAATGGAGGATTACACATTTTCTGGATCAAAGGCAGCATAATGTTTACATTGCTCAACTGATTGTAATTACTTATTTTATACTGAAGGATTTCATCATAATTTAAAAAAAAAGTATTATTTCTCTGTCTGATTCCTCACAGCCTCCTTGCCTCTCTTCCTCTAGAATTTTCTGTGTAGATTGCACTCATCCAGGTCATTGTAGTGCCAAAGGAGTTCCTTGTAAGCAACTGGACTTTTTCTTGTAGCTTGAAGAAATTTTCCCTTTTATCCAAAAGGCTTCTTCTGGCCTGATGCTGGAAACCAAGAGCTATATCTCTGGATCACTGGGTGAAGCTGTAAACAACAATCCTAACAATGGTCCATAAGTCACACTTCAAGGTGTGAAGTGGAGTGAGAGTCGTTGTGGTCACATGATCCAGAGAACAAGTCGTGCTCTGATGGTGAAGAGCAGTTAAACTAGTAGATCATGATGCAACCCACCTCCTCTGTTCAAAGTTGGTCATTCTAAATGGACATAGATGGCCTCCTTCACCCTCCTCTCAAACCAACTGTTCTCTTGTCCAAGATGTCTACATCTGTGTCTTTAAAGAAGTGTCCCTTTCCCGTTAGATGCAGATGTACTGCTAAGTCCTGTCCTGATGTGGTGGCTCTCCATGTGCCACGCGTTTATACAAAGTGGCTGCTTGGTTTCTCCAATATATAAATCTGCACACTCTTCACTGCATTGTACAGCATAAACAACACTGTTGAGGTTTTGTCTTGGAGTTTTGTCCTTGGGTTGGACCAGTCTCTGTCTGAGGGTGTTGCCAGGCTTGAAACAGAGATGTTGTGTTTGTTGAAGATTCTTCTCAGTTTTTCAGAGAGACCAGATACATATGGGACTACTACATGTTTCCTTCTGTTGCTTTGCTTTTTGTTAGTTTGTGTTTTTATTTCCTTCTGTCTTCTATCTGTCTTGGTGAATGCCCAGTTGGGGTAACCCCAATTTCTAAGTGCCTGTTTAATGTGTGTGTTCCTTCTCTTTTCCTTCTGCTTTGGAAAGGATGCTGTCTGCCTGGTGTTGAAGGGTTCTGCTGACCCCCAGTTTGTGTTCCAGTAGGTGATGAGAGTAAGAGTCAATATTGGTTGGTGTGTGGGTTTTCTGCTGAGACCTCCACCTTCAAAGTCAAAGTCAAGTCAAAGTCAAAGTCAATTTTATTGTCAATATCTTCACATGTACTTGACATACAAAGGAATCTAAATTGCGTTACTCACTATCCTATGTGTTTTACATGTACAACAACTTGCTTCCTTTTCAGCAAGGACTTCACAATCCAGAAAAGGCATTTTTTGTCTTTGGAGTAAACTTGATGTAGCTGTTGACTGAGTTTATGTGTTTTGCGAAGGCGTCTACTTCCTTTGATTTTGCAGAATGTATCATCCACATATCTGAACCAGTGGCTAGGTGTTCGTCCTTCCTCCATGTAAAGGTTCGCCACAAGGGGGAGACTGGCAGAGCCATGTTTCTGCCTGTAGAATTCACCATTGTACTTGAAGTCGGTGGTGGAGCAAATCTGGTCTGGAGTGAGGTTGGTTCTAATGTGCAGCCCTTTGACCTGTTGTAGTCTGTTCCTAACAGCCTCCACTGCTTCTGTTGTGGCAGTTGTGTGCAGGTGAACAAGGATATGACATCGTATGAAACCATGGTTTCATCTGGGTCCAGTTTTAATTGGCTGATCTTGTTGGTGAAGTCCTTGAAGTTCTGGATGTGATGTGGGGGTTTTCCCAAGAGACAGAATCGTTGACAGAAGTTTTGCAATATTGTAAGTAACAGAATTGATGCTGCTTACAATTGGTCTGAGGGGGGCCCCTTCTGGTGAATTTTCGGGAGCCCGTATATGCATGGGATGGTGTCCCCTGGGTAGAGTCTGTAGTACTTATGTTGGGTCATGTTGGCTTCTGTAAGTTTCAGGTATAGTAGGCAGCGGGCAATCTTTTTCTTATAGCACTCTGTCGGGTCTCTTTTCAGTCTCTCATATGTGTTGATGTTGCTGAGTAGATTGTCCATCTTTGAGTTATACTCAGTTGTGTTTAACACAACTGTGCATCTCCCTTTATCTGCCGGTAGTATGGTGATATTTTTGTCCTTGCTCAGAGATGCAATACCTCTCCGGGTAAGTGAGATTTGACGCAGGAACCTTTGCAATCGTGAGTACTGCAGATACCTTCATTCTGATTCCTATTCAATTATTCAATCTTACTCCTTCTCTTCCTCTCTGACTCTCTCCTAGTCTCTATGTTCTTTTATTGAGTTACATACTGAATTTCCCCATTAAAGATGTTTGTGATCTACATGTATAAATCATTAGTCTCTGCATACCTGAGACCCTCCAGTCTCCAGGATGGATTCTCTAGTCCAGAGCAGCTTCTCTCCCGAGACCACTGGAAGATTGTTAGCTCAGGTCCAGTTCTCTGGACCGGAGCTCAGAGCTGAGGCCAAAGAAGAAAAACTGTGATCAGACATTCTGACAACCTGAAAACACATAAAACTACATGTCAGACAGTTAGAGAACTGCTGCGAGTAGTTAAAAACCCCCCATGACCATCAATTAATTATTGAACTAATGAGAATGGTTACCAGCAAATCATTTGACCGCACATGTTATTTTTTTTGCTTTTAGAAGTATATTTGGCTTTTGATAACAGATAATAGAGAGAGACCAGAAGGCAGAGAAATGGGGGATGTAGACATGACATGTAGAAAGGAGTCTGAGGTGAGGACTGTAGCCTCTACATGAGGCGGCTACTCTACCCACTGCTCCACTTGCTGCCTGAACAACAAACGTTGTTTAAATGCTGCATGGCAATAATAACCTGACCTCTGTGACTGTGACATGACAATAAAAGTTCTATTTCTGATTCCTTTTTTCCTGAAGGCAGTGACAGACATTACTGTTCTCTTTACTCTATTGTACTCAAGTAGAAACTTGATCATAAATTATAAATCTTGTATGTCAGTAATCTGTAGTTATGTACTAGCCTTGGTATACCCATTCTTCATTGATGCAAATTTACCTTGCTGTTAAATTTAATATGTAATTGAATATCTTATAAATTATAACTTTATCAATATAATTATAGATCAGTATAACTACTGTATTATATACTATTGAATTGAGTATCAATTGATATAAGGTCTGATGTTAGCTGGGGTACCGTATTTTCACGACCATAAGGCGTACCTTACTGAAAGGCGCAGTCTCAGTTCTTTGTGTCATTACTGAATTTAACACACACATAAGGCACCTAACCATAGGGCGCAGGTTTAATATACATAAATAGATGGATATAAAAATAGAGTGGGAGAAAAACTGAGTTTGGTTGTGCTTTATTTAAGTATTGATTAGTACTACCATTTTTTTAATCATCGTGTGTCAGGCCGGGACTCAAAAGAGGACTCAGATGCAGAGTAGAACAGCGGGTTTTATTAATAGATAGGCAACCTCTTCCACGGGGAGCAAAGAGGGCTATGACAAAATACAAAGAAATATCTATGGCTATTGCTATCTATGACTATAAATCGATATACTATAAAAGGACTAGACTATGAATATAAGTAGGGACTATGATTAAGGTAGAAACTAAACTATCTCCTAAAAAGCTGGAGGAAAAATACTCTAATAACTATAAAACAAAATCTCTCCTAATAACTGGAGGAAAATACTCTAATAACTACAAACCAAAATCTCTCTTAATAACTAGAGGAACTACACTTATAACTACAAACCAAAATCTCTCTTAATAACCAGAGGAGCTACACTAAGAACTGAAAACAAAAGGCTGAACTGAAAATCTACAATTAACTATCTAAACTAAGGCTATGAAAACTACAACACAAAAATCACTCCGAAGAGGACAGCACGACAGGCAAGGCAACAAGAACTATGACTAGGGGATTTCGAATGGCTTGGGTGAACGTACGGGACGAAACACTTCGGCACAAGACAAGGGGAGACGCAGACAATATATACTCAAGGTAATTGGAAACAGGTGGAAACAATCAGGGCGGGGCAGACAATCAGACCGGTGACACATGAGGAAGGGCAAGTGACCTGAAACGAGAGGAGAGTTAGATTTTCAAAATAAAACAGGAAGTGACAAGACAAAAACCCCAAGACAGGACAAACCTCACCGCGGTGTGACATCGTGGGCATGGTAAAACATGGATAAAACAAGCACACAAGTGTGCGTATTTAGATATAGAGCGGGGTAATGTCATCAATCAAACTTGTCAAAGTCCTCATCCTCTGCTTCCTTTACTTTCTGTTTCCTCTGTTATCTCCATCAAACATGCCAGGTTAATTTTCTTCACCATCAGAGTTTTCCGTGCTGTGCGGCTCCTCAGAAATTATGCCGCTTTTGCGAAAGCTTGAACATCAGTGTCAGCAGACATGTCAGCCCAAGATCTACAATCCATTCACAAATTGTGGCTTAACTCACCCGGCGCTGCCTTCCACTCTTAGTGAAACTGTGGTCTGCTTTTCGTTATAAACCAGTGGAAGTTGCTGCGCTACCAGACAAGATAGAAAAATACCACTGTCTCATGAAACGAAAACACCAAGACGGAAATGTTCAATTTTCATTTCTTCTGCTAGCTTTACTGCTTTTAGTTGAATGGTGACCGTTGAAACGCTTTTCCCCCTCGTTCATTGCTTGATGATCCACTGCTCGACTGAAAAGTCCACATTTCTGTTTTTCTGTTTTTTGGTTTGTAATGTCTGATTATCCCTGTATTGTAATGTTTCCACCTGCACACATCATCTATTGCAGCCTGTCCGTCCTGGAAGAAGGATCCCTCCTTTGTTTCTCTTCCTGAGGGTTATTCCCTTTTTTTAAATCCCTGTTAAAGAGGTTTGTACAGAGTTTTAACTTGTGCGATGTGAGGGTCGAAGGACAGGGGATGTTGTGTTGCTTCTGTACAATCTGTAAAGCCCGTTGGGACAAATCCGTGATCTGTGATTCTGGGCTATACAAATAAAGTGAATTGAAATGAATTTAATTGAATTGACTCAGGGAGCCAGAGACCAGGTGCCCCTGCTGTGCGTGGTCCCCCCCTGGGAGTTCTGCCACTAACCAGCAAGGCCAATGTGACCAATTGGGCTTGGGACGCAAGCATGGGTCTGATCACCCTGCAGCTGGCCGCCACCGGAGAGGGTGTATAGTGTGTATGGTCGAAACACTCAATGACCCACTGGAACACTACTGATGATGCCTACCCACAAATTCATTCCAGTTTTACCCCAACCACTCACCACTAAGTCCACCCGCACAAGAGTAACACCACATTCTGTGTTTTTGGAAACAGAAATGGATGATTTTTTCTGTTAATTTAAGTTGAGAACGTATACTAAATACATAGGTTAAAACTGTTTAGCAATATAAGTAAGATTAAATGGAAGCGTGAAGATTATTTAACATTTTCATGTTTAACCTGTTTTCTTTACTTTCATATATATTCTGTAACTTACTTTTGTTACTTATACTTGCATATGTATATATATATGTGTGTCTGTGTGTGTGTGTGTGTGTATGTAATTCTGAGCCACCAAAGTGATTTGTGACATCACAAACACATTGACCTTGACGTCTGATGTAACTAAACACATCCAATATGACCTTTGACCTCAAAAGACACACCCATCATGACTTCTCATGTCACACATCAAAAAACAACATGACTTTTGACATCACAAGACAAACCCAACGTGATTTTGGACCTCACAAAACGCCTCAGATGTGGCTTCTGACATCACAAACATGATTTCTAAAATGACAAAACACACCCAACAAGACATCTGTGTTTGCAACAAGCTTCTGTATTGTAGAAATATAATATTCTACGCCACTACTCTTCACAGAGAAAAATATGACGGCTTGCAAGGACAACCGAGAGGAGCTAAAATCAACGAATTGCGGGTCTGAGGAAACAACAGTTAATTTTCACACAAAGCCGACAAGTAAGTGAAGCAGCGGTTTAATCTAGCTACCAAATTGCTAACGAAATAGCATTAGCATCAAAACCGTATCCCGACGGTGAGTTTGTTAAATGATGCATGGTGAAGGCGACAAGCTTTTGCCAATATTAGCCTGATGAGGAATATTATAGCGGAATGGATTTCAGACCTATCAGCAGATTTAGACAGCCAATTGTACGTGAATGTGTGTTTCATGTATGAAGTTTACACATTCACAGGACATGTAGATATAGCGCTCTCCTTAGTTCTTGAATTGTAGGCTGAGATTAAATTTCGTTTTTATATACACATGTGTAGATGGTTGTAGAATTCCTTTCTTTATAAATCTAGTTCTATATTTTCCAATACCAATTACTTGTTGAAGTTTTGTGCCTACTACTACTTTACCCATACTTGTATAAATATATATATATATATATATACATATAAATATATATATATATTTATTCGTATGAGTAAAGTAGTAGTCGGCACAAAACTATGTAATTCTGACCTCACAAAACACACTGGACCTGATTTCTGACATCATAAAACACATCCAACGTGATTTCTGATATCACAAAAGACATCCAAAATTACTTCCGATATCACAAAACATATCCAACATGAACTCTGACCTCAAAAGATACACCTGACAGACACAAAGTGATTTCTGACATCACAAAACACATTCACCATGACTTCTGATGTAAGTAAACACATCCAACATGACTTCTGACATCACAAAACACATCCAACGTGACTTCTGATATCACAAAACACATCCAACATGCCTTCTAACATTACAATACACATTGTCCATGACTTCTGATGTTACAAATTGCAGCCAACATGGCTTCTTACACCACAAAACATATCTAACATAATTTCTGACATCACAAAACATATCCAACATGAAATCTGATGTAACTAAAACACATCCAACATGAATTCTGACATTGCAAACCACATTGACCCTGACTTCTGAGGTTACAAATTGCAGCCATCATGACTTCTGAGGTCACAAAATGTATCCAACATAATTTCTGACATCACAATTCATAATTACTGAGTTTCTGTGTGTTTTTCCCTGTCTGTCTCCCTCTGATGTTTGGCCCTCCCTCTCTTTTTTCAGGTAGAGTCGATGCACAATGCTGGAGTCCTGGCATACATACCACCAGTTCAACCCTGTTATGCACAGCTCTTAAACACCGGTTCTTCTTCCACTCATCGCCAGAAAGTTCCTGCTTCAATGTCAGTAACCGCCTGCTCCAACGGACCCGTCCTCGTCTTAGCCTCCGCTGCCTTTAGCATTCGTGTTCTACTGCGTTTCTCCTGCAAACCCGTCTGCACCGGATTGGATTTGGTATGTTACATCAGAAATCATGTTGAGTGTGGTCTGTGATGTCAGAAATCCTGTTGGATCTGTTTTCTGATGTCAAAATTCATGTCAGGTGTATCGTTTGAGGTCAGAGGTCATGTTTGATTTTTTTTTTTTTTGTGCCACATAGTATGTCAGAGGATGCTCTGCTCATGTCAGAATTTGACAAGAATTATAAACAAAACTAGACAATTCCTGCGGCAATTGTGAGAGTTCAGACTGGGCCATTGGGCGTCAGGACTCTACTGTGGCTTAATACAGAAGTTCAACACCACTTGTGGGATGCTGATGATCATTACTGCCAAGTTTGGTATGAGTCTGACATTTAGATTTAAAGTTATTAAGGAAAAACCAACGGCCAATCAGGTCTCATTCTGTCGTTGCAGAAGCCAGGGCCGTTACTACGGTAACCTACACCTGCTTGAGCTCTTTGATGTAGACGAGCCATCAAAGACCCAACCGACAAATTCTTGTCCCAAAGTGTGGGGAGAAAAGGCTGTTTAATGCTCTGAGAGGGCCAAAATAGACCCAGAACAACTGCTCATAACTCAAAAGCCCTAATTCATAATCACAAAATGAGCATATTTTCTGAGAGGTGAGGGTTGGTTGTGGGCACAGGATATATATATATATATATATATATATATATATATATATATATATATATATATATATATACACACAGCTTTCCTCATAGTTGTTTTAAAAAATGTTCCTCTCAATTTAAGTTGAGAACATATACTGAAAACGTATACTGAAAACCGTTTAGCACTATAAGTAACGAATGAAATGACGAATGAAGATTATTTAACAATTTCATAAGAGTAACCTATTTTTTTTTACTTTCATATATATTCTGTAACTTACTTTTGTTACTTATACTTGCATATGTATATGTGTGTGTGTGTGTGTGTGTGTGTGTGTGTGTGTGTGTGTGTGTGTGTGTGTGTGTGTGTGTGTGTGTGTGTGTATATATATTTGTGTCTGTGTGTGTGTGTGTGTGTGTAATTTTGAGCCACAAGTATAACACTGAAACAGGCTATTTCTAAGGTATGAAGAGAAATATGTTTCTTTTATCAGGGAGCTGCTCAAATAGTATTTGTTCACATCTAAGTGTATTTACAGAGGGATGAGTATGGAATCACCCTATTGAAATAATGCTCTGAATCATGCTTTGACAAAAGTGACCTCAAAAGACACACTCTGACATAACGAAACACACCCGACATGAGTTCTGACATCTGTCACGCTGTCAAGTTGCGCACCGAATTGGTTAATACGGGCAAACACCAGAACGGAGAAGTAGAGTGAATATAATGAATTTATTAAACACAAGTCTGCAGAGAGTGGAGATCAATCCGTACAACACAAGGGTGAGCAGGAAGATCTGAGTTGGTTTACGTGTCGTGTGCTTTTATGAATGGGGGGTGTGTGCTGACATGTTACTATGGAATGTATGTTTGGAATGTCTGGGCGGCTTTTCTTTGTAGTTCCAATGGCTCCCTTCCCCCAGGCCAAACTTAGGTGTACGTGTGCAAACAACTGAGATATTCCAACCACTCTCACATAACTATGCTTGAATTACATAAGGTTCCAATAGCAACATGCTTATACAATAACAACAAATAGCATCAGTATTCGATAACAACTCTCAACTCCCCCTTTTGGTCTCTTAAAAGAGACCAACACATCTCTCTCTCATATTGTAACAGGTTATCAAATTTACAGAGCATTAAAAAAATAAAAATGCTATTCATGAAGCTTATAATCTTGTCTTTCCTGTACCATGAAGATGAACCAATGCCCATAGAAATATCAAAAACTAAAAACCAACAAATAATAAGCGTTGTAAGCGTAGCGTTGGACATCTGGTCAGCTGTCCCTTTTCAGGGCGCGTTGTCTTGCTCTTGAGACGGTGGCTTGGCACATCACTTGGTGGAGAGGCACGCTATTTCACTGCCTTCTCGTTGGTAGCTTGGCACGCTACATGTAGGAGGAGCATGCTGTTTCACTGCTTCCTCAGGGTTTGGGTTTGAGTACCTCCCCCTTTTGCCACCAGGGGATTATTCTGCCCCTTGTTGCTTGGTGGACTTTTCTTCGTTCTCTGGAGCTGATGTTGTTTCAGGAGATGGTGGGTCCATCCCTGCACACTGGCTCCAGTGGTACCAAGAGTCTCCTTTACCTTCCAGCTGGACAGTGTGGGACGTCCTCTCTTTTACTCGGTATGGTCCTGTCCACCGAAGTTCGGACCACTTTCGTTTGATCACCTTCAGGAGTACCCACTCTACAGTTGGCATCTCGTTGGATGTTCCCGTCACTTTCTCTCCAACCTGTTTAGCAAAATCTGAAACGAGAGCTTTCAAAACGGTATAATACTGTTTATGAGTTAGTTGGTGAATCTCGCCCTGTTTGATTTGTAGCCCACACTGAGGTCCTGGCAATAATCTACCAGTTTGTAACTCATGCGGACTAAATCCTGTGCTCTGATTTACTGATGCTCTTATAGACATAAGAGCCAAAGGCAGTGCATCCACCCAATTCATCCCTGTTTGTGCACATATTTTTCCCACTTTGTTCTTAATGGTCTGGTTCATCCTTTCAACCTTTCCCCGAGATTGCGGATGATAGACTGTGCCAAATTTATGTTTCAAGCCCAACATTTGTTAACTTTCTGGAGGTCATGATTCTTAAAATGCAGTCCATTATCTGATCTTATTACTTCAGGAAAACCGTGTCTTGGAATGTATTGGTTTATCAAAAATTTAACAATCGACTGGCTATCTTCCTTTTTTGTATGTATAGCTTATGGCCACCCGGTGTAAGAGTCCACACATACCAACAGATATCTGTACCCTTTTACTGGATCAATCATATCAGTGTAATCAATTACAATTTCTCTTCCTTCCTGTGTTTTCAAAGGAAACTTTCCTGGGGCTGTCTTCACGATCTGTCTAGGGTTGTACTTTTTTCATTCCTCACATGTGCTTAAAAAAATGTTTTGCCATATCTGATAAATTTGGATGCCACCAATCAGCCAAATTTCGCATTATCTGAGCCACCCCCGCATGTCCAACTCCGTGTGCCTCTTCTAGTGCTATTTGCCTAAGGTCTGGTGGTAACACTGGTCTTCTCCATACTCCTTGCGTGTGTGTGCATCCTCGGTCTAGCAAGAAACTCTTTTCCTCTGGTGAGGCTCTGTCTTGGGCTTGAGTTAGCTCTGTCAAATCTGATGATTCAGCGTCTGAGCTGAGTATTACAAAATTAGTGGTATACCCTGCTTTTTCCTTGGCTGCTGCGTCTGCTGCGTCATTTCCTTTTTTTGTAGCTGTGTATCTCTTTTCATGTCCCTTGCATTTTATAACAGCAACTTTCTTTGGTAACATCAATGCCTCAGCGAGCTGTCTCATCTCCTGTTCATGCTTGATAGCTTTGTGTGTTGTTGTTAGAAATCCTGCTCTGAGCCATTGTTTTAACTCTACATGCATTGCACTTGTCACGTTTGCTGAGTCTGTATAGATGTTCACCTTCTGACTCTTCCAAAGCTTTGATAACCCTTTACAGTTCTGCTCTCTGTGCAGATTGTGCCCCCTCAAGTCGTTCGGCTGCAATTGTCTTCAGTCCTTCTGGTATTCTTCGATAACTGCATAAGCTGCTTTTAATCCCTCTGCGTCATGTCTAAAACAACATCCGTCAGTGTACAGGTGTCGTACGTCATGGTCAATCAGTGGTTCTGCTTCTAAGTCAGGTCTCACTTTCCCTTCTTCTCTGACCTTAGCAACACACTCATGTGGTTCCCCGACGTTGATGTTGTCTGCCATGTTGATTCCCTCATGTGTGAATGTCAAATTTGGAGCTTGGAGAATTTTTTCAATCCTCCTCTGTCTTAGTGCTGTCAGTGTGAACGCCTGTGATTCCACATATACTACCACGCTATGTGTTGTGAGGACTACTAGTGGATGGTCTAGCACTATGTGTGATGTTTTTAAGATTATTTTTTCTATTCCTGCTGCCTGCTGTGTGCATACTGGGTGTCGTTTCTCCATGCTGTCAAGCATTATGCTTACGTATGTTAGCACCCTTCTCTCTCCCCCCTTTTTCTGGAACAGGACGCCATTTATGACGTCGCCTGTTCCAGAAACATCAAGGTGAAACGGTAGAGAGTAGTCAGGTGTAGCCAATTCTGCTGCTTCGTACAGCTGTTGTTTTAACTCGATGAGGCACTGTTCAGCCTCAGTTGTCCAATTTAGCTGTGCTTTTAAATTTCTCATACCGTGTTCTCTGCCCCTGCTCTGAGAGGCGTTGTCAGTCCTAAGTAGTTGTGTATGTACTGTCTACTGAACCCTGTGAGACCCAAAAATGACAGCATATTTTTAACAGTTTCAGGTTTAGGGTGGTGTAGGATGTCCGATTTGTGTTGTGCAGAGAGGGTTGAGCCTTTCTGGGAAATTATGCGCCCTAAAAATGAAACACATCTGCGGGCTAGTTGCAATTTAGACTTACTCACTTTGAAACCTGCCGCAGCCAGATGAGAGAGCACAGCATGTGTAGCAACCAGACACTCGGAGGAGGTAGGTGCTGCTAAAAGAATGTCATCTACATACTGAATCATTACTACGCCTTCGGGTAACTGACATGTGGACATGACATCTCTGAGGACCTGATTAAATATCCCTGGGGATAAAGAGAAACCTTGTGGCAAGCGTTTATATCTATATTGACAGCCCTGATGCGTAAATAAGAAAATGTCCCTAAGGTGGGGGACCTGGTAGCTAGTGGAAGGCAGAAAAACGCATTCGCTAAGTCAATACAGGTAAACCATTGGTGTTGAGGTGTCAGAGCAGCTAGGGCAACATATAAATTTGGTACTGGAGCAGGGGCAGTTTTCAAAATGGAATTAAAGCTTCTAAAGTCGTGTGCAGGAAGCTTCCAATACTCCACTGTCCCATAGCCCTTGGATAGTTTCTGTCACCCCAGTCTCTGCGGCCGGTTTATGGGGATATTGGCTAATCCATATTGGGTCAGAAATCTGGAGTTCAAACGTAACAGGACCTGCAGTCCTACATCTGCAGGTCCTGTTGACCATAAAGACTCGGGGAGACTATTTACAACGTCAACACTCTGTGGGTGATCAGTCATTTCCCTGCCGTGTTCCCTCGTCAACTGCTCAAGGGTCACTGAGTCAGTACATAAGGGTAATCATTTTGTAAATTTGGGTGGCTGGTGAGTACCACACTCCTCATTGAGGTTTGTGTCCAATCAGTCTGTCCCTCAGCCTTTTTAACCATCGGCCCTAGTTCCTTTGCCTGATGACTTGAACCTAGAGCGAGAGACACGTGGGGAGAGGCTTCCCCTCCCATTTTGTACCACAACATTTGTTCAGGTGTCAACATTACGGCTGCCGCCACTCCCTCTGGTGCCATATATATGTCACGTGTCAAAATTTGCCATTTTTCCCCATTCCAATTTATCATCAAACTCTTCGTGATACACTTCGTCATTTAGCCTATCATAGAACAATGTCACATGTGGAGGATCAGGAGTGCAGACATAAGGATGCATCAGGGAGATCCAAGGCTTCCACTGGAGGTATGAGTTCAGGATTCCTGCCAGCGGATCATCAGTTTTTATCAGGCCCCAATAGATGTCAGCGGTGAGCTCAGTGACTGGTTGCATCATGTACACGCCCCTTTTCATCTCCGCACCCTGGCATGGAAGGGTGGTGCCGTCTGGTAACGTGACAGTCAGTCCATCTGGAGAGCACAGAATCGTAGCTCCTAACCTCGTTAGAAGGTCTCTTCCCATTAAGTTGGATGGTACTGAGGGAGAATACACAAAAGGATGAGAAACAGTTTGTTGCCCTATTGTGGTCTTCGCGTGTAAGGCAGAGTTGAAGATACCCCAGAGAAACCCATTACAGTGATAGATTCTGTAGACAGAGAGTTGTCAGGTACAGTTCGCATAGTCGACACAGTGGCACCTGTGTCTACAAGAAAAGGTAGAGATTGGTCTTCTACATCCACTTGCAGCAGAGGCTCTGCAGTCACTCTGCGGCGGGCTTGGCTCTGTAGGGTGTGTCACTCTTGCTGGAACTCCCAGGCGGGATTACTGGGATGATCCTGGATGCGGTGCTGGACCTGGATGCTGAGGGACCTGGTGGCGGTTGTCGACACCTCTTCCTCTGCCTCTTGGGGGTCCTCCTCGGGGTGGACCCTGTGGGCTCCTCAGACAATCTCTTGCCCAGTGACTCATGTCGCCGCAGATGAAACAGCCCTGGTTAGTTCCATACCCTCTACCTCTGGGAGCGCTTCGGAATACTCCCTCTGCATACCTCGTCCCCATCCAAATCCTCCTCGTGAATAATGGTTTGGTTGAGTGGGCCACTGAGGAGGTTCCGGCTGTCTGGCAACATCTGACACCCCGGCTACCAACACCTTATAGGTGTCGCCGCTTTTCCTTTGTTTGCTGTCATTTACCTTTTTTCATGCTTCAGCCAATTGGAGTTTCAATAATTGATTTTCAAGATCTTTTGTCTCTGTCTCTTCCCCTTTCAGTTGTTCCTGCTCCTGAGTCAGGTGGTGGATGAGATGAGTTTCCCACCTAGTGTGGTCACACCCTACCAAGTCAGGGTTGCTAGTCATGGCTTTCTTTACTGCTGCAGGGGTCCCTTCTAGAACTGCACTTCTATACCAGACCTGCTGCGCTCCTCCTCTGGCTGGGTGTTGTCCTGAATGTTTAATCCAATTTTCTGTGCATTCAGACAAATATTGTCGTGGGTGTATTTTCCCGTTCAAGTCATACTTTGGGACGGCTGGTGTAATTGGATGTGGGACTTTCTCACGCACTGCTTGGCCAATGGCAGTGGCGTGTCGCAGGAAGGGGTCGCTATCGGGCACCATAGCGGTGTGGCTGCATATCTCAATCTCTGCTGCGTCATGTGCATTCATGCATCTCCCTGCTATGGCTGTGTGAGGCTGTCCAATTGTTCCAACCATGCACGTCCTCCCTCCACAATGGCTGGGAGTTTGTCTTGTAAAGCCTGTAAGTCACCCAAATTATATGGTTTGTTATGTTCCTGTCCACCAGTCGTAGTCATTAGTGGCAATACCTGCACTGTCTGTGCGTCAATTCCCGTACAAAGGTCACTCTCATCTTCTGATTCACTATCCCGTTCCCTGCTTTCGTTCTCTCTCTAGTGCGGCTCGACACTGTTGAGTCGCTGTCCTGCTTTCCTTTTCCTGCCATTCCGGCCTTCTCTTTTTTTCTACCGCCCTTTCTCTTTCTTCAAGCTCCTCTATCACTATCTTCATTTCCCCTCTAATCATTTATCTCAACCCTTTCTCTTGTTCTTCCTCATCACTCCATGCTCCAATTACCTGAAGATCTTTGCCTGTCTTTTCCCATCTACCTGTACCTGTCATTCTAGCTCTTCCTTCCTTACTCCTAGCTCCCTGTAACATCCTTCTATTTCTTTCTTCCTCTTCTTTAACGCTGCAACTTTCTCAATTCCTCTTCCAAAATAGCTACGCGCTTTTGGTACTGGTGTTCCTGTGGGTCTATCTCCCTCTTCTGTCTATTCACAAACGGCTCAGTCTTTCTACTGTCGGCTCTGTCACCTACTGATTTTTGGGCCTGTGTATTGCTGTTGACTCTAGGGGTGCTGCCTCCTACTTCTTCCACATCCAATACTCCTCCATTTACCTGCAGTACTGGATACAGATTAGCTGTGGGTGCAGTGGGTGGTGCATAAGAAGGTAGACCTGTGGGTGTGGTGTCAGATGCGTTTACATATCCTTTTTGGTTGTTGGACGATCAGCGTTGAGGTGTCGCACACTCTGCCACCACATCGCGTACTCAGTCCAACGGCGGCATTTCTCCTTGGCTCGTTCTACCCGTTTATTTACATTCCTGCCTCTGCGAAAACCCTGCAGTCCCTGCCCTTTCTATCGCTTCCTCATTTATTTTCCTCCATACTGCAATTTCGGTTGTAATCAGTGTGCCTAGCGGTTCTTTATCTGTAAGGCATTTCCCCTTTGTTTCAGTGAGTTTTTTCAAATTAGCTTCCGCCTTTTTACGTGCTTCTGTGACTTCCTTTTTGGTACGGTGGCCTGAAGCGCTCTTAATATGTTATCAATCTGGGTTCCTATTGAGACCCAAATTAGTCCTTGTGTCCCTATTTCATTATCAAATTCTCCTTCCATTTTCTTAACTCTGTGGTAGGACTGCAGCCAACATGGCTTCTTACACCACATAACATATCTAACATAATTTCTGACATCACAAAACACCTTTACCATGACATGACATAATGTCACTAAGTACATCCAATATGATCTCTGACCTCACACCCAACGTGACTTCTGACATCACAAGACAAACCCAACCTGATTTCTGACACCCTAAAACCTATCGGAAATTACTTCTGACATCACAAAACATATCCAACATGAACTCTGACCTCAAAAGATACACCTGACAGACCCAGCGTGATTTCTGACATCACTAAACCTATCCAAAATTACTTCTGACATCACAAAACATATCCAAAATTACTTCTGACATCACAAAACATATCCAACATGAACTCTGACCTCAAAAGAAACACCTGACAGACCCAGCCTGATTTCTTACATCATGAAACCTATCCAAAATTACTTCTGACATCACAAAACATATCCAAAATTACTTCTGACATCACAAAACATATCCAACATGAACTCTGACCTCAAAAGATACACCTGACAGACCCAGCGTGATCTCTGACTTCACAATACACATCCAACATGACTTCTAACATTGCAAAACACATTTACCCTGACTTCTGAGGTTACAAATTGCAGCCATCATGACTTCTGAAGTCACAAAATGCATCCAACATAATTTCTCACATCACAATTCATTGTTTTTCCCTGTCTGTCTCCCTCTGATGTTTGCCCCTCCCTCTCTTTTTTCAGGTAGAGGCGCTGCACAATGCTGTAGTCCTGGCATACCTATAACCAGTTCAACCTTGTTGTCCACAGCTCTTAAACACCACTTCTTCTTCCACTCATCGCCAAAAAGTTCCTGCTTCAATGTCGGTAACTGCCTGCTCCAAAGGACCCAGCCTAGTCTCAGCCTCCGTCGCCTTCAGCATTCCTGTTCTACTCCGTTTCTCCTGCACACCCGTCTGCACCGGATTGGATTGTTATGTTACATCAGAAATCATGTTGAGTGTGTTCTGTGATATCAGAAATCCTGTTGGATCTGTTTTCTGATGTCAAAATTCATGTCAGGTGTATCATTTGAGGTCAGAGGTCATGTTTGATATGTTTTGTGCCACCTAGTATGTCAGAGGATGCTCTGCTCTTGTCAGAATTGACAAGAATTATAAACAAAACTAGACAATTCCCGCGGCAGATGTGAGAGTTCGGGCTGGGCCTTTGGGCGTCAGGACTCTACTGTGGCTTAATACAGAAGTTCAACACCACATGTGGAATGCTGATGTCTTTCTGATCATTACTGCCAAGTTTGGTATGTGTCGGACATTTAGATCCAAAGTTATTAAGCAAAATTAACGGCCAATCAGCTCTCATTCTGTCGTTGCAGAAGCCAGGGCCGTTACTGTTAGAATGATGTGTATAAGATTATCCCATGTTTTACTAACTTTTACTTTTCTATTCCTTGTTCTGTAGTAAGTTGTGTGTGTGTGTCCTTTTTTGAGTTATCTTCTAGGTGGACATTTGAGATGCGCAGCTGTTGACTTGACCAAGATCAGAACTTCCTTCCAACTGTTCAATGATTTTACCCGGCTCCTGTTGTAATGACAGGAGAGTTGTAAAACTGTCTAAGACCATACCTAATTTGGAAAAGTAGCTGATCTTTTTATACTATAGATAAAAATAAACAAGACCATGTTAGTCGGTTAGGTATTTTAGTTTAGGTTGTTGCTGACTTTTCCCCCTCCCCTTAGAAGCAACAACCCTTTGTCATTAGGGAAGCCCTTAATAAATAGCGGGAGAGCAGGAGATGGAATCAGAGTAGGTAGGAGAATTGTAACTGTGCACATCTCCATCTGCTCTCCTTGCAAGTAAAACTTAATTCTGTTGTCTTCTCTCCTCTTTGTGTTTGTGTATTTAATATGTTAGGTTGTTTGAACCTGACAGTTACTATGGCAACATACACACCTGCTCCAGCTCTTTGATGTAGCACATACAGCTTTCCTCGTAGTTTTAAAAAAAAATGTTCCTCTCAATTTTAAGTTGAGAACGTATACGGAAAACGTATACGGAAAACGTATACGGAAAACCGGTTAGCACTATAAGTAACATGAAATGAAAGGGTGAAGATTATTTAACAATTTCATAAGAGTAACCTGTTTTCTTTACTTTCATATATATTCTGTAACTTACTTTTGTTACTTATATTTGCATATGTATATGTTTGTGTGTGTGCGTGTGTGTGTGTGTGTGTGTGTATATATATTTGTGTGTGTGTGTGTGTATAATTTTGAGCCACAAGTATAACACTGAAATAGGCTATTTCTAAGGTACGAAGAGAAATATTTTTCTTTTATCAGGGAGCTGCACAAATAGTATTTGTTCACATCCAAGTGTATTTACAGAGGGATGAGTATGTAATCACCCTATTGAAATAATGCCCTGAATCATGTTTTGACAAAAGTGACCTCAAAAGACACACTCTGACATAACGAAACACACCCGACATGAGTTCTGACATCACAAGACACATTCAACATTACTTCTGACATCACATAATCACATCCAAAGTGATTTGTGACATCACAAACACATTCATCTTGACTTCTGATGTAATAAAACACATCCAATATGACTTTTGACCTCACAAGACACACCCATCATGACTTCTCATGTCACACATCAAAACGACGTGACTTTTGACATCACAAGTCAAACCTAACCTAATTTCTGACCTCACAAAACAGATGTGGCTTCTGACATCACAGAACACATCCAACATTACTTCTAACATCACAAAATACATCAAGCATGATTTTTGAAATAACAAAACACACCCAACAAGACTTCTGACATCACAAAACTTATCCAAAATTACTTTTGACATCACAAGATATATCCAACATGACCTCTGATGTAAAAAAGACCACACCCAATATCACCTCTGACCTCACAAAACACACCGGACCTGATTTCTGACACCACAAAACACATCCAACGTGATTTCTTATATCACAAAACAGATCCAACATGCCTTCTAACATCACAAAACGCATTGACCATGACTTCTGATGTTACAAATTGTAGCCAACATGGCTTCTGAAATCACAAAACATATCTGTCGTTGCAGAAGCCAGGGCCTACACACCTGCTCCAGCTCTTTGATGTAGCACATACAGCTTTCCTCGTAGTTTTTAAAAAAAATGTTCCTCTCAATTTTAAGTTGAGAACGTATACGGAAAACGTATACTGAAAACCGTTTAGCACTATAAGTAACATGAAATGAAAGGGTGAAGATTATTTAACAATTTCATAAGAGTAACCTGTTTTCTTTACTTTCATATATATTCTGTAACTTACTTTTGTTACTTATATTTGCATATGTATAAGTGTGTGTGTGCGTGTGTGTGTGTGTGTGTGTGTGTGTATATATATTTGTGTGTGTGTGTGTGTGTGTGTGTGTGTGTGTGTCTATAATTTTGAGCCACAAGTATAACACTGAAACAGGCTATTTCTGTCAAAACCCAAGGAAGGATAAACCCAAGTGCAGATCAAAATGATTTTATTATCGGCAGCGTTCAGGCAGGATTCGGCAGGCAGGCTTCTCGTAGTGACAACATAAATAAGCAGTCGAAAACGGAGAACCAGAGACCGAGCAATTGACCATGTGGGGCTTAAATACCCAGTGTCGCAGGTGGAGATCATTAGCTGATTGGATGTAGTTCCTGCAGATCTCAGGTGGGGGCGCCAAGTCCACCCCAAGGACCTGACAGTACCCCCCTCCTAATGGACGCCTCCTGGCGTCCCCTGGGCATGGACCGGGTGCCGACGCTGGAAGTCCTGGATTAGGGTAGGGTCCAGGATGTGACGGGCCGGAACCCAGCACCTTTCCTCAGGACCGTAGCCCTCCCAGTCGACGAGGTATTGGAGACCGCGTCCTCGGCGCCGGACGTCCATTAGCCGGCGGACCGTGTATGCTTCGGAGCCGTCGATGAGGCGGGGGGGTGGAGGGGGCTTGGGGGTGGGGTGCATTCCACTGTTCAGGAAGGGCTTAACCCTGGAGACGTGAAACGTGGGGTGGACACGGCGCATGGTTAGGGGGAGTTTGAGCCGGACAGCTGTGGGGCTGATGACCTTTGAAATGGGGAAGGGGCCAATGTAGCGGGCGGAGAGTTTGCGGGACTCGGTCTTCAGGGGCAGATCTTGTGTGGAGAGCCAGACCCGTTGTCCCTGCCGGTATCGAGGGGCCTGGGATCGACGTTTGTCGGCCTGGACCTTCATCCTGGTGGACGAGCGAAGCAGGGCAGCACGAGCTTGCCTCCATGTTCGGCGGCACCGGCGGATGAAGGCTTCTACCGATGGGACGCCAACCTCCCCCTCCTGGTCAGGGAACAGTGGTGGCTGGTACCCAAGGGCGCACTCGAACGGAGACCTGCCTGTTGCTGTGGAGACGTGGGAGTTGATGGCATACTCCGCCCATGGAAGCTGTTGGCTCCATGAGGATTGGTTCCGTGATGCCATACAGTGCAGCACCGTTTCCAACAGCTGGTTTGCCCTCTCCGTCTGTCCATTGCTCTGTGGATGAAAGCCAGAGGATAAGCAAACCGAGGCACCGAGCAACTTACAGAAGGATCTCCAGAAGATCGAGGTGAACTGGGGTCCCCTGTCCGACACCACCTCCTCTGGCAACCCATGTAGGCGGAATACGTGCTGGATCATCAGATGAGCAGTGTCTTTGGCTGAGGGGAGACTAGGAAGAGCGATGAAATGTACAGATTTGGAGAAACGGTCCACAACAGTGAGGATGACTGTGTTACCGTCTGAGGGGGGGAGGCCAGTCACGAAGTCTATGGAGATGTGGGACCAAGGCATTCGGGGGACAGACAGGGGTTGCAGCAAGCCAACAGGGCGTTGAGTGGAGGTCTTGTTTTGGGCACAAGTCGGGCAGGATCGGACAAAGTTTGTTATGTCCTCCTTCATGGATGGCCACCAAAATCTCCTCCTGATGAAGGCCTGGGTTCGACGGGGTCCAGGGTGGCAGGATAACTTAGATGAATGGCCCCATTGCAGCACCTGGGAACGGACAGAGTTAGGGATGTACAAAAGGTTAGGGGGACACTGGCTGGGGCCTGCGTCATCCTTCTGGGCGGCCCTCACTGCGGATTCTACCTCGAACTGCACTGCCCCCACAATGCATATGGGCGGGAGAATGGGGTTGGGGTCAGGAACTGGTTTTGATGCGGGAAACTGTCGGGAGAGGGCGTCAGGTTTGCCATTTTTGTGACCGGGGCGGTATGACAGTGTGAAGTTGAACCTGGAGAAAAACAGAGACCAGCGAGCCTGTCGGGGGTTCAGCCTCTTGGCCGACCGGATGTACTGCAGGTTTTTGTGGTCTGTCCAGACTAGGAATGGAAGTGCCGCACCCTCTAACCAGTGCCGCCATTCCTCCAGAGCCAACTTCACAGCGAGCAGCTCTCGGTCCCCCACATCATAATTCCGTTCCGTGGCGGATAGGCGGTGGGAGTAGTATGCGCAGGGGTGGATGCGGTCATCTTTTACCGAGCGCTGAGAGAGCACCGCCCCCACCCCCTCCTCTGAAGCATCCACCTCCACGATGAATTGCCGGCTGGGGTCAGGTTGGTTCAGAACGGGTGCAGATGTGAATCGCCGCTTCAGGTCTAGAAAGGCTGCCTCTGCTGCAGGGGTCCAACGGAACCTGGTAGCGGAGGACGTCAGGGCGGTGAGGGGGGCGGCCACGGTGCTGAAGTTCCGGACAAAGCGTCGGTAAAAGTTGGCAAATCCCAGGAAGCTCTGCAGGGCCCGTCGACTGGTTGGTGTGGGCCACTCCAGCACTGCCTTCACCTTATTCTGGTCCATCTGGATGGATCCTGGGGAGAATACGAAGCCCAGTTTCGCAGGTGGAGATCATTAGCTGATTGGATGTAGTTCCTGCAGATCTCAGGTGGGGGCGCCAAGTCCACCCCAAGGACCTGACAATTTCTAAGGTATGAAGAGAAATATTTTTGTTTTATCAGGGAGCTGCACAAATAGTATTTTTTCACATCCAAGTGTATTTACAGAGAGATGAGTATGTCATCACCCTATTGAAATAATGCCCTGAATCATGTTTTGACAAAAGTGACGTCAAAAGACACACTCTGACATAACGAAACACACCCGACATGAGTTCTGACATCACAAGACACATTCAACATTACTTCTGACATCACATAATCACATCCAAAGTGATTTGTGACATCACAAACACATTAATCTTGACTTCTGATGTAATAAAACACATCCAATATGACCTTTGACCTCACAAGACACACCCATCATGACTTCTCATGTCACACATCAAAACGACGTGACTTTTGACATCACAAGACAAACCTAACCTAATTTCTGACCTCACAAAACAGATGTGGCTGCTGACATCACAGAACACATCCAACATTACTTCTAACATCACAAAATACATCAAGCATGATTTTTGAAATAACAAAACACACCCAACAAGACTTCTGACATCACAAAACTTATCCAAAATTACTTTTGACATCACAAGATATATCCAACATGACCTCTGATGTAAAAAAAACCACACCCAATATGACCTCTGACCTCACAAAACACACTGGACCTGATTTCTGACACCACAAAACACATCCAACGTGATTTCTTATATCACAAAACACATCCAACATGCCTTCTAACATCACAAAACGCATTGACCATGACTTCTGATGTTACAAATTGCAGCCAACATGGCTTCTGAAATCACAAAACATATCTAACATAATTTCTGACATCACAATTCATAATTAATGAGTTTCTTTGTGTTTTTCCCTGTCTGTCTCCCTCTGATGTTTGCCCCTCCCTTTCTTTTGTCAGGTTGAGGCGCTGCACAATGCTGGAGTCCTGACATACCTTTCACCAATTCAACCTTGTTGTCCACGGCTCTTAGACACCGGTTCTTCTTCCACTCATCGCCAGAAAGTTCCTGCTTCAATGTCGGTAACTGCCTGCTCCAACAGACCCGGCCTAGTCTCAGCCTCCGCCGCCTTCAGCATTCCTGTTCTACTCCGTTTCTCCTGCACACCCGATTGTACCGGATTGGATTTGGTATGTTACATCAGAAATCATGTTGAATGTGTTCTGTGATGTCAGAAATCCTGTTGGATCTGTTTTCTGATGTCAAAATTCATGTCAGGTGTATCGTTTGAGGTCAGAGGTCATGTTTGATATGTTTTGTGCCACCTAGAATGTCAGAGGATGCTCTGCTCTTGTCAGAATTTGACAAGAATTATAAACAAAACTAGACAATTCCCGCGGCAGATGTGAGAGCTCGGGCTGGGCCTTTGGGCGTCAGGACTCTACTGTGGCTTAATACAGAAGTTCAACACCACATGTGGGATGCTGATGTCTATCTGATCATTACTGCCAAGTTTGGTATGTGTCGGACATTTAGATCCAAAGTTATTAAGGAAAAAGCAATGGCCAATCAGCTCTCATTCTGTCGTTGCAGAAGCCAGGGCCTACACACCTGCTCCAGCTCTTTGATGTAGCACATACAGCTTTCCTCGTAGTTTTTAAAAAAAATGTTCCTCTCAATTTTAAGTTGAGAACGTATACGGAAAACGTATACTGAAAACCGTTTAGCACTATAAGTAACATGAAATGAAAGGGTGAAGATTATTTAACAATTTCATAAGAGTAACCTGTTTTCTTTACTTTCATATATATTCTGTAACTTACTTTTGTTACTTATATTTGCATATGTATAAGTGTGTGTGTGCGTGTGTGTGTGTGTGTGTGTGTGTGTGTGTGTGTATATATATTTGTGTGTGTGTGTGTGTGTGTGTGTGTGTGTGAGTGTGTGTGTGTGTATAATTTTGAGCCACAAGTATAACACTGAAACAGGCTATTTCTGTCAAAACCCAAGGAAGGATAAACCCAAGTGCAGATCAAAATGACTTTATTATCGGCAGCGTTCAGGCAGGATTCGGCAGGCAGGATTCGGCAGGCAGGATTCGGCAGGCAGGATTCGGCAGGCAGGATTCGGCAGGCAGGATTCGGCAGGCAGGCTTCTCGTAGTGACAACATAAATAAGCAGTCGAAAATGGAGAACCAGAGACCGAGCAATTGACCATGTGGGGCTTAAATACCCAGTGTCGCAGGTGGAGATCATTAGCTGATTGGATGTAGTTCCTGCAGATCTCAGGTGGGGGCGCCAAGTCCACCCCAAGGACCTGACAGTACCCCCCTCCTAATGGACGCCTCCTGGCGTCCCCTGGGCATGGACCGGGTGCCGACGCTGGAAGTCCTGGATTAGGGTAGGGTCCAGGATGTGACGGGCCGGAACCCAGCACCTCTCCTCAGGACCGTAGCCCTCCCAGTCGACGAGGTATTGGAGACCGCGTCCTCGGCGCCGGACGTCCATTAGCCGGCGGACCGTGTATGCTTCGGAGCCGTCGATGAGGCGGGGGGGTGGAGGGGGCTTGGGGGTGGGGTGCATTCCACTGTTCAGGAAGGGCTTAACCCTGGAGACGTGAAACGTGGGGTGGACACGGCGCATGGTTAGGGGGAGTTTGAGCCGGACAGCTGTGGGGCTGATGACCTTTGAAATGGGGAAGGGGCCAATGTAGCGGGCGGAGAGTTTGCGGGACTCGGTCTTCAGGGGCAGATCTTGTGTGGAGAGCCAGACCCGTTGTCCCTGCCGGTATCGAGGGGCCTGGGATCGACGTTTGTCGGCCTGGACCTTCATCCTGGTGGACGAGCGAAGCAGGGCAGCACGAGCTTGCCTCCATGTTCGGCGGCACCGGCGGATGAAGGCTTCTACCGATGGGACGCCAACCTCCCCCTCCTGGTCAGGGAACAGTGGTGGCTGGTACCCAAGGGCGCACTCGAACGGAGACCTGCCTGTTGCTGTGGAGACGTGGGAGTTGATGGCATACTCCGCCCATGGAAGCTGTTGGCTCCATGAGGATTGGTTCCGTGATGCCATACAGCGCAGCACCGTTTCCAACAGCTGGTTTGCCCTCTCCGTCTGTCCATTGCTCTGTGGATGAAAGCCAGAGGATAAGCAAACCGAGGCACCGAGCAACTTACAGAAGGATCTCCAGAAAATCGAGGTGAACTGGGGTCCCCTGTCCGACACCACCTCCTCTGGCAACCCATGTAGGCGGAATACGTGCTGGATCATCAGATGAGCAGTGTCTTTGGCTGAGGGGAGACTAGGAAGAGCGATGAAATCTACAGATTTGGAGAAACGGTCCACAACAGTGAGGATGACTGTGTTACCGTCTGAGGGGGGGAGGCCAGTCACGAAGTCTATGGAGATGTGGGACCAAGGCCTTCAGGGGACAGACAGGGGTTGCAGCAAGCCAACAGGGCGTTGAGTGGAGGTCTTGTTTTGGGCACAAGTCGGGCAGGATCGGACAAAGTTTGTTATGTCCTCCTTCATGGATGGCCACCAAAATCTCCTCCTGATGAAGGCCTGGGTTCGACGGGGTCCAGGGTGGCAGGATAACTTAGATGAATGGCCCCATTGCAGCACCTGGGAACGGACAGAGTTAGGGACGTACAAAAGGTTAGGGGGACACTGGCTGGGGCCTGCGTCATCCTTCTGGGCGGCCCTCACTGCGGATTCTACCTCGAACTGCACTGCCCCCACAATGCATATGGGCGGGAGAATGGGGTTGGGGTCAGGAACTGGTTTTGATGCGGGAAACTGTCGGGAGAGGGCGTCAGGTTTGCCATTTTTGTGACAGGGGCGGTATGACAGTGTGAAGTTGAACCTGGAGAAAAACAGAGACCAGCGAGCCTGTCGGGGGTTCAGCCTCTTGGCCGACCGGATGTACTGCAGGTTTTTGTGGTCTGTCCAGACTAGGAATGGAAGTGCCGCACCCTCTAACCAGTGCCGCCATTCCTCCAGAGCCAACTTCACAGCAAGCAGCTCTCGGTCCCCCACATCATAATTCCGTACCGTGGCGGATAGGCGGTGGGAGTAGTATGCGCAGGGGTGGATGCGGTCATCTTTTACCGAGCGCTGAGAGAGCACCGCCCCCACCCCCTCCTCTGAAGCATCCACCTCCACGATGAATTGCCGGCTGGGGTCAGGTTGGTTCAGAACGGGTGCAGATGTGAATCGCCGCTTCAGGTCTAGAAAGGCTGCCTCTGCTGCAGGGATCCAACGGAACCTGGTAGCGGAGGACGTCAGGGCGGTGAGGGGGGCGGCCACGGTGCTGAAGTTCCGGACAAAGCGTCGGTAAAAGTTGGCAAATCCCAGGAAGCTCTGCAGGGCCCGTCGACTGGTCGGTGTGGGCCACTCCAGCACTGCCTTCACCTTATTCTGGTCCATCTGGATGGATCCTGGGGAGAATACGAAGCCCAGTTTCGCAGGTGAAGATCATTAGCTGATTGGATGTAGTTCCTGCAGATCTCAGGTGGGGGCGCCAAGTCCACCCCAAGGACCTGACAATTTCTAAGGTATGAAGAGAAATATTTTTGTTTTATCAGGGAGCTGCACAAATAGTATTTTTTCACATCCAAGTGTATTTACAGAGAGATGAGTATGTCATCACCCTATTGAAATAATGCCCTGAATCATGTTTTGACTAAAGTGACCTCAAAAGACACACTCTGACATAACGAAACACACCCGACATGAGTTCTGACATCACAAGACACATTCAACATTACTTCTGACATCACATAATCACATCCAAAGTGATTTGTGACATCACAAACACATTCATCTTGACTTCTGATGTAATAAAACACATCCAATATGACCTTTGACCTCACAAGACACACCCATCATGACTTCTCATGTCACACATCAAAACGACGTGACTTTTGACATCACAAGACAAACCTAACCTAATTTCTGACCTCACAAAACAGATGTGGCTTCTGACATCACAGAACACATCCAACATTACTTCTTACATCACAAAATACATCAAGCATGATTTTTGAAATAACAAAACACACCCAACAAGACTTCTGACATCACAAAACTTATCCAAAATTACTTTTGACATCACAAGATATATCCAACATGACCTCTGATGTAAAAAAGACCACACCCAATATGACCTCTGACCTCACAAAACACACCGGACCTGATTTCTGACACCACAAAACACATCCAACGTGATTTCTTATATCACAAAACACATCCAACATGCCTTCTAACATCACAAAACGCATTGACCATGACTTCTGATGTTACAAATTGCAGCCAACATGGCTTCTGAAATCACAAAACATATCTAACATAATTTCTGACATCACAATTCATAATTAATGAGTTTCTTTGTGTTTTTCCCTGTCTGTCTCCCTCTGATGTTTGCCCCTCCCTCTCTTTTGTCAGGTTGAGGCGCTGCACAATGCTGGAGTCCTGACATACCTTTCACCAATTCAACCTTGTTGTCCACGGCTCTTAGACACCGGTTCTTCTTCCACTCATCGCCAGAAAGTTCCTGCTTCAATGTCGGTAACTGCCTGCTCCAACAGACCCGGCCTAGTCTCAGCCTCCGCCGCCTTCAGCATTCCTGTTCTACTCCGTTTCTCCTGCACACCCGATTGTACCGGATTGGATTTGGTATGTTACATCAGAAATCATGTTGAATGTGTTCTGTGATGTCAGAAATCCTGTTGGATCTGTTTTCTGATGTCAAAATTCATGTCAGGTGTATCGTTTGAGGTCAGAGGTCATGTTTGATATGTTTTGTGCCACCTAGAATGTCAGAGGATGCTCTGCTCTTGTCAGAATTTGACAAGAATTATAAACAAAACTAGACAATTCCCGCGGCAGATGTGAGAGCTCGGGCTGGGCCTTTGGGCGTCAGGACTCTACTGTGGCTTAATACAGAAGTTCAACACCACATGTGGGATGCTGATGTCTATCTGATCATTACTGCCAAGTTTGGTATGTGTCGGACATTTAGATCCAAAGTTATTAAGGAAAAAGCAACGGCCAATCAGCTCTCATTCTGTCGTTGCAGAAGCCAGGGCCGTTACTATGGCAACCTACACACCTGCTCCAGCTCTTTGATGTAGCACATACAGCTTTCCTCGTAGTTTTTAAAAAAAATGTTCCTCTCAATTTTAAGTTGAGAACGTATACGGAAAACTTATACTGAAAAACGTTTAGCACTATAAGTAACATGAAATGAAAGGGTGAAGATTATTTAACAATTTCATAAGAGTAACCTGTTTTCTTTACTTTCATATATATTCTGTAACTTACTTTTGTTACTTATATTTGCATATGTATAAGTGTGTGTGTGCGTGTGTGTGTGTGTGTGTGTATACAGTGATCCCTCGCCACTTCGCGGTTCACTTATCGCGGATTCGCTATTTCGCAGATTTTCATAATGCATTTTTTTTTTTTTTTTGGTGCATTGTGTTCTGCATTCTGATTCGCTAAAAACTCACTCCCGCTTCTTGTATCAAAACATGCTACGAATTGTGCTATCATTTTGTCGTCTCGTTTGCAAAGAAGAAAAAAGAGCGACAACAGCTGCCTATCACTATGTTCTTCTCCCTAACAAACACACCTGCACCGCGGGCTTCAGAAGAAGAGAACACTGCAGAGCGAAGTCAGGATGCAGCGGCCCAGTCTGAAGAGCAGTGAAACGGCCTACACGCGAGTCACTGTATTTGTATACATGTAATAGTTGCTAATTGTAAAAAAAAAATAAAGTTTTCTATTTCGCGGATTTCACTTATCGCGGGTCATTTTCGGAACGTAACCCCCGCGATAAACGAGGGATTACTGTATATATTTGTGTGTGTGTGTGTGTGTGTGTGTGTGTATAATTTTGAGCCACAAGTATAACACTGAAACAGGCTATTTCTAAGGTATGAAGAGAAATATTTTTCTTTTATCAGGGAGCTGCACAAATAGTATTTTTTCACATCCAAGTGTATTTACAGAGGGATGAGTATGTCATCACCCTATTGAAATAATGCCCTGAATCATGTTTTGACAAAAGTGACCTCAAAAGACACACTCTGACATAACGAAACACACCCATCATGAGTTCTGACATCACAAGACACATTCAACATTACTTCTGACATCACATAATCACATCCAAAGTGATTTGTGACATCACAAACACATTCATCTTGACTTCTGATGTAATAAAACACATCCAATATGACCTTTGACCTCACAAGACACACCCATCATGACTTCTCATGTCACACATCAAAACGACGTGACTTTTGACATCACAAGACAAACCTAACCTAATTTCTGACCTCACAAAACAGATGTGGCTTCTGACATCACAGAACACATCCAACATTACTTCTAACATCACAAAATACATCAAGCATGATTTTTGAAATAACAAAACACACCCAACAAGACTTCTGACATCACAAAACTTATCCAAAATTACTTTTGACATCACAAGATATATCCAACATGACCTCTGATGTAAAAAAGACCACACCCAATATGACCTCTGACCTCACAAAACACACCGGACCTGATTTCTGACACCACAAAACACATCCAACGTGATTTCTTATATCACAAAACACATCCAACATGCCTTCTAACATCACAAAACGCATTGACCATGACTTCTGATGTTACAAATTGTAGCCAACATGGCTTCTGAAATCACAAAACATATCTAACATAATTTCTGACATCACAATTCATAATAATGAGTTTCCTTGAGTTTTTCCCTGTCTGTCTCCCTCTGATGTTTGCCCCTCCCTCTCTTTTTTCAGGTTGAGGCGCTGCACAATGCTGGAGTCCTGACATACCTTTCACCAATTCAACCTTGTTGTCCACGGCTCTTAGACACCGGTTCTTCTTCCACTCATCGCCAAAAAGTTCCTGCTTCAATGTCGGTAACTGCCTGCTCCAACGGACCCGGCCTAGTCTCAGCCTCCGCCGCCTTCAGCATTCCTGTTCTACTCCGTTTCTCGTGCACACCCGATTGTACCGGATTGGATTTGGTATGTTACATCAGAAATCATGTTGAATGTGTTCTGTGATGTCAGAAATCCTGTTGGATCTGTTTTCTGATATCAAAATTCATGTCAGGTGTATCGTTTGAGGTCAGAGGTAATGTTTGATATGTTTTGTGCCACCTAGTATGTCAGAGGATGCTCTGCTCTTGTCAGAATTTGACAAGAATTATAAACAAAACTAGACAATTCCCGCAGCAGATGTGAGAGCTCGGGCTGGGCCTTTGGGCGTCAGGACTCTACTGTGGCTTAATACAGAAGTTCAACACCACATGTGGGATGCTGATGTCTATCTGATCATTACTGCCAAGTTTGGTATGTGTCGGACATTTAGATCCAAAGTTATTAAGGAAAAAGCAACGGCCAATCAGCTCTCATTCTGTCGTTGCAGAAGCCAGGGCCTACACACCTGCTCCAGCTCTTTGATGTAGCACATACAGCTTTCCTCGTAGTTTTTAAAAAAAATGTTCCTCTCAATTTTAAGTTGAGAACGTATACGGAAAACTTATACTGAAAACCGTTTAGCACTATAAGTAACATGAAATGAAAGGGTGAAGATTATTTAACAATTTCATAAGAGTAACCTGTTTTCTTTACTTTCATATATATTCTGTAACTTACTTTTGTTACTTATATTTGCATATGTATAAGTGTGTGTGTGTGTGTGTATATTTGTGTGTGTGTGTGTGTGTGTGTGTGTGTAATTTTGAGCCACAAGTATAACACTGAAACAGGCTATTTCTAAGGTATGAAGAGAAATATTTTTCTTTTATCAGGGAGCTGCACAAATAGTATTTTTTCACATCCAAGTGTATTTACAGAGGGATGAGTATGTCATCACCCTATTGAAATAATGCCCTGAATCATGTTTTGACAAAAGTGACCTCAAAAGACACACTCTGACATAACGAAACACACCCAACATAAGTTCTGACATCACAAGACACATTCAACATTACTTCTGACATCACATAATCACATCCAAAGTGATTTGTGACATCACAAACACATTCATCTTGACTTCTGATGTAATAAAACACATCCAATATGACCTTTGACCTCACAAGACACACCCATCATGACTTCTCATGTCACACATCAAAACGACGTGACTTTTGACATCACAAGTCAAACCTAACCTAATTTCTGACCTCACAAAACAGATGTGGCTTCTGACATCACAGAACACATCCAACATTACTTCTAACATCACAAAATACATCAAGCATGATTTTTGAAATAACAAAACACACCCAACAAGACTTCTGACATCACAAAACTTATCCAAAATTACTTTTGACATCACAAGATATATCCAACATGACCTCTGATGTAAAAAAGACCACACCCAATATGACCTCTGACCTCACAAAACACACCGGACCTGATTTCTGACACCACAAAACACATCCAACGTGATTTCTTATATCACAAAACACATCCAACATGCCTTCTAACATCACAAAACGCATTGACCATGACTTCTGATGTTACAAATTGTAGCCAACATGGCTTCTGAAATCACAAAACATATCTAACATAATTTCTGACATCACAATTCATAATAATGAGTTTCCTTGTGTTTTTCCCTGTCTGTCTCCCTCTGATGTTTGCCCCTCCCTCTCTTTTTTCAGGTTGAGGCGCTGCACAATGCTGGAGTCCTGACATACCTTTCACCAATTCAACCTTGTTGTCCACGGCTCTTAGACACCGGTTCTTCTTCCACTCATCGCCAAAAAGTTCCTGCTTCAATGTCGGTAACTGCCTGCTCCAACGGACCCGGCCTAGTCTCAGCCTCCGCCGCCTTCAGCATTCCTGTTCTACTCCGTTTCTCCTGCACACCCGATTGTACCGGATTGGATTTGGTATGTTACATCAGAAATCATGTTGAATGTGTTCTGTGATGTCAGAAATCCTGTTGGATCTGTTTTCTGATGTCAAAATTCATGTCAGGTGTATCGTTTGAGGTCAGAGGTCATGTTTGATATGTTTTGTGCCACCTAGTATGTCAGAGGATGCTCTGCTCTTGTCAGAATTTGACAAGAATTATAAACAAAACTAGACAATTCCCGCGGCAGATGTGAGAGCTCGGGCTGGGCCTTTGGGCGTCAGGACTCTACTGTGGCTTAATAAAGAAGTTCAACACCACATGTGGGATGCTGATGTCTATCTGATCATTACTGCCAAGTTTGGTATGTGTCGGACATTTAGATCCAAAGTTATTAAGGAAAAAGCAACGGCCAATCAGCTCTCATTCTGTCGTTGCAGAAGCCAGGGCCTACACACCTGCTCCAGCTCTTTGATGTAGCACATACAGCTTTCCTCGTAGTTTTAAAAAAAAATGTTCCTCTCAATTTTAAGTTGAGAACGTATACGGAAAACGTATACTGAAAAACGTTTAGCACTATAAGTAACATGAAATGAAAGGGTGAAGATTATTTAACAATTTCATAAGAGTAACCTGTTTTCTTTACTTTCATATATATTCTGTAACTTACTTTTGTTACTTATATTTGCATATGTATACGTGTGTGTGTGTGTGCGTGTGTGTGTGTGTGTGTGTGTGTGTGTATATATATTTGTGTGTGTGTGTGTGTGTGTGTGTGTGTGTGTGTATAATTTTGAGCCACAAGTATAACACTGAAACAGGCTATTTCTGTCAAAACCCAAGGAAGGATAAACCCAAGTGCAGATCAAAATGACTTTATTATCGGCAGCGTTAAGGCAGGATTCGGCAGGCAGGATTCGGCAGGCAGGATTCGGCAGGCAGGATTCGGCAGGCAGGATTCGGCAGGCAGGCTTCTCGTAGTGACAACATAAATAAGCAGTCGAAAACGGAGAACCAGAGACCGAGCAATTGACCATGTGGGGCTTAAATACCCAGTGTCGCAGGTGGAGATCATTAGCTGATTGGATGTCGTTCCTGCAGATCTCAGGTGGGGGCGCCAAGTCCACCCCAAGGACCTGACAGTACCCCCCTCCTAATGGACGCCTCCTGGGCATGGACCGGGTGCCGACGCTGGAAGTCCTGGATTAGGGTAGGGTCCAGGATGTGACGGGCCGGAACCCAGCACCTTTCCTCAGGACCGTAGCCCTCCCAGTCGACGAGGTATTGGAGACCGAGTCCTCGGCGCCGGACGTCCATTAGCCGGCGGACCGTGTATGCTTCGGAGCCGTCGATGAGGCGGGGGGGTGGAGGGGGCTTGGGGGTGGGGTGCATTCCACTGTTCAGGAAGGGCTTAACCCTGGAGACGTGAAACGTGGGGTGGACACGGCGCATGGTTAGGGGGAGTTTGAGCCGGACAGCTGTGGGGCTGATGACCTTTGAAATGGGGAAGGGGCCAATGTAGCGGGCGGAGAGTTTGCGGGACTCGGTCTTCAGGGGCAGATCTTGTGTGGAGAGCCAGACCCGTTGTCCCTGCCGGTATCGAGGGGCCTGGGATCGACGTTTGTCGGCCTGGACCTTCATCCTGGTGGACGAGCGAAGCAGGGCAGCACGAGCTTGCCTCCATGTTCGGCGGCACCGGCGGATGAAGGCTTCTACCGATGGGACGCCAACCTCCCCCTCCTGGTCAGGGAACAGTGGTGGCTGGTACCCAAGGGCGCACTCGAACGGAGACCTGCCTGTTGCTGTGGAGACGTGGGAGTTGATGGCATACTCCGCCCATGGAAGCTGTTGGCTCCATGAGGATTGGTTCCGTGATGCCATACAGCGCAGCACCGTTTCCAACAGCTGGTTTGCCCTCTCCGTCTGTCCATTGCTCTGTGGATGAAAGCCAGAGGATAAGCAAACCGAGGCACCGAGCAACTTACAGAAGGATCTCCAGAAGATCGAGGTGAACTGGGGTCCCCTGTCCGACACCACCTCCTCTGGCAACCCATGTAGGCGGAATACGTGCTGGATCATCAGATGAGCAGTGTCTTTGGCTGAAGGGAGACTAGGAAGAGCGATGAAATGTACAGATTTGGAGAAACGGTCCACAACAGTGAGGATGACTGTGTTACCGTCTGAGGGGGGGAGGCCAGTCACGAAGTCTATGGAGATGTGGGACCAAGGCCTTCGGGGGACAGACAGGGGTTGCAGCAAGCCAACAGGGCGTTGAGTGGAGGTCTTGTTTTGGGCACAAGTCGGGCAGGATCGGACAAAGTTTGTTATGTCCTCCTTCATGGATGGCCACCAAAATCTCCTCCTGATGAAGGCCTGGGTTTGACGGGGTCCAGGGTGGCAGGATAACTTAGATGAATGGCCCCATTGCAGCACCTGGGAACGGACAGAGTTAGGGACGTACAAAAGGTTAGGGGGACACTGGCTGGGGCCTGCGTCATCCTTCTGGGCGGCCCTCACTGCGGATTCTACCTCGAACTGCACTGCCCCCACAATGCATATGGGCGGGAGAATGGGGTTGGGGTCAGAAACTGGTTTGGATGCGGGAAACTGTCGGGAGAGGGCGTCAGGTTTGCCATTTTTGTGACCGGGGCGGTATGACAGTGTGAAGTTGAACCTGGAGAAAAACAGAGACCAGCGAGCCTGTCGGGGGTTCAGCCTCTTGGCCGACCGGATGTACTGCAGGTTTTTGTGGTCTGTCCAGACTAGGAATGGAAGTGCCGCACCCTCTAACCAGTGCCGCCATTCCTCCAGAGCCAACTTCACAGCGAGCAGCTCTCGGTCCCCCACATCATAATTCCGTTCCGTGGCGGATAGGCAGTGGGAGTAGTATGCGCAGGGGTGGATGCGGTCATCTTTTACCGAGCGCTGAGAGAGCACCGCCCCCACCCCCTCCTCTGAAGCATCCACCTCCACGATGAATTGCCGGCTGGGGTCAGGTTGGTTCAGAACGGGTGCAGATGTGAATCGCCGCTTCAGGTCTAGAAAGGCTGCCTCTGCTGCAGGGGTCCAACGGAACCTGGTAGCGGAGGACGTCAGGGCGGTGAGGGGGGCGGCCACGGTGCTGAAGTTCCGGACAAAGCGTCGGTAAAAGTTGGCAAATCCCAGGAAGCTCTGCAGGGCCCGTCGACTGGTCGGTGTGGGCCACTCCAGCACTGCCTTCACCTTATTCTGGTCCATCTGGATGGATCCTGGGGAGAATACGAAGCCCAGTTTCGCAGGTGGAGATCATTAGCTGATTGGATGTAGTTCCTGCAGATCTCAGGTGGGGGCGCCAAGTCCACCCCAAGGACCTGACAATTTCTAAGGTATGAAGAGAAATATTTTTGTTTTATCAGGGAGCTGCACAAATAGTATTTTTTCACATCCAAGTGTATTTACAGAGAGATGAGAATGTCATCACCCTATTGAAATAATGCCCTGAATCATGTTTTGACAAAAGTGACCTCAAAAGACACACTCTGACATAACGAAACACACCCGACATGAGTTCTGACATCACAAGACACATTCAACATTACTTCTGACATCACATAATCACATCCAAAGTGATTTGTGACATCACAAACACATTCATCTTGACTTCTGATGTAATAAAACACACCCAATATGACCTTTGACCTCACAAGACACACCCATCATGACTTCTCATGTCACACATCAAAACGACGTGACTTTTGACATCACAAGACAAACCTAACCTAATTTCTGACCTCACAAAACAGATGTGGCTTCTGACATCACAGAACACATCGAACATTACTTCTAACATCACAAAATACATCAAGCATGATTTTTGAAATAACAAAACACACCCAACAAGACTTCTGACATCACAAAACTTATCCAAAATTACTTTTGACATCACAAGATATATCCAACATGACCTCTGATGTAAAAAAGACTTCACAAAACACGTCAAATGTTACTTTTGACATCACAAAACACATCCGACATGATTTCTGAAATAACAAAACACACCTAACAAGACTTCTCACTTCAAAAACCTATCCAAAAGGACTTCTGACATTACAAGATATATCCAACATGACCTCTGATGTAAAAAAACACACCTAATATGACCTCTGACCTCACAAAACACACCGGACCTGATTTCTGACATAAAACACATCCAACGTGATTTCTAATATCACAAAACACATCCAACATGCCTTTTAACATCACAAAACATATTGATCATGACTTCTGATGTTACAAATTGCAGCCCACATGGCTTCTGAAATCCCAAAACATATCTAATACAATTTCTGACATCACAATTCATAATTACTGAGTATATGTGTGATTTTCCCTGTTTATCTCTCTCTGATGTTTGCCCCTCCCTTTCTTTTGTCAGGTTGAGGCGCTGCACAATGCTGGAGTCCTGACATACCTTTCACCAATTCAACCTTGTTGTCCACGGCTCTTAGACACCGGTTCTTCTTCCACTCATCGCCAGAAAGTTCCTGCTTCAATGTCGGTAACTGCCTGCTCCAACAGACCCGGCCTAGTCTCAGCCTCCGCCGCCTTCAGCATTCCTGTTCTACTCCGTTTCTCCTGCACACCTGATTGTACCTGGTTTGGATTTGGTATGTTACATCAGAAATCATGTTGAATGTGTTCTGTGATGTCAGAAATCCTGTGGGATCTGTTTTCTGATGTCAAAATTCATGTCAGGTGTATCGTTTGAGGTCAGAGGTCATGTTTGATATGTTATGTGCCACCTAGTATGTCAGAGGAGGCTCTGCTCTTGTCAGAATTTGACAAGAATTATAAACAAAAATAGACAATTCCCGCGGCAGATGTGAGAGCTCGGGCTGGGCCTTTGGGCGTCAGGACTCTACTGTGGCTTAATACAGAAGTTCAACACCACATGTGGGATGCTGATGTCTATCTGATCATTACTGCCAAGTTTGGTATGTGTCGGACATTTAGATCCAAAGTTATTAAGGAAAAAGCAACGGCCAATCAGCGCTCATTCTGTCGTTGCAGAAGCCAGGGCCGTTACTATGGCAACCTACACACCTGCTCCAGCTCTTTGATGTAGCACATACAGCTTTCCTCGTAGTTTTTAAAAAAAATGTTCCTCTCAATTTTAAGTTGAGAACGTATACGGAAAACATGTACTGAAAACCGTTTAGCACTATAAGTAACATGAAATGAAAGGGTGAAGATTATTTAACAATTTCATAAGAGTAACCTGTTTTCTTTACTTTCATATATATTCTGTAACTTACTTTTGTTACTTATATTTGCATATGTATAAGTGTGTGTGTGCGTGTGTGTGTGTGTGTGTGTATATATACTTGTGTGTGTGTGTGTGTGTATAATTTTGAGCCACAAGTATACCACTGAAACAGGCTATTTCTAAGGTATGAAGAGAAATATTTTTCTTTTATCAGGGAGCTGCACAAATAGTATTTTTTCACTTCCAAGTGTATTTACAGAGGGATGAGTATGTCATCACCCTATTGAAATAATGCCCTGAATCATGTTTTGACAAAAGTGACCTCAAAAGACACACTCTGACATAACGAAACACACCCGACATGAGTTCTGACATCACAAGACACATTCAACATTACTTCTGACATCACATAATCACATCCAAAGTGATTTGTGACATCACAAACACATTCATCTTGACTTCTGATGTAATAAAACACATCCAATATGACCTTTGACCTCACAAGACACACCCATCATGACTTCTCATGTCACACATCAAAACGACGTGACTTTTGACATCACAAGACAAACCTGACCTAATTTCTGACCTCACAAAACAGATGTGGCTTCTGACATCACAGAACACATCCAACATTACTTCTAACATCACAAAACTTATCCAAAATTACTTTTGACATCACAAGATATATCCAACATGACCTTTGATGTAAAAAAAAACACACCCAATATGACCTCTGACCTCACAAAACACACCGGACCTGATTTCTGACACCACAAAACACATCCAACGTGATTTCTGATATCACAAAACACATCCAACATGCCTTCTAACATCACAAAACGCATTGACCATGACTTCTGATGTTACAAATTGCAGCCAACATGGCTTCTGAAATCACAAAACATATCTAACATAATTTCTGACATCACAATTCATAATTAATGAGTTTCTTTGTGTTTTTCCCTGTCTGTCTCCCTCTGATGTTTGCCCCTCCCTTTCTTTTGTCAGGTTGAGGCGCTGCACAATGCTGGAGTCCTGACATACCTTTCACCAATTCAACCTTGTTGTCCACGGCTCTTAGACACCGGTTCTTCTTCCACTCATCGCCAGAAAGTTCCTGCTTCAATGTCGGTAACTGCCTGCTCCAACAGACCCGGCCTAGTCTCAGCCTCCGCCGCCTTCAGCATTCCTGTTCTACTCCGTTTCTCCTGCACACCCGATTGTACCGGATTGGATTTGGTATGTTACATCAGAAATCATGTTGAATGTGTTCTGTGATGTCAGAAATCCTGTTGGATCTGTTTTCTGATGTCAAAATTCATGTCAGGTGTATCGTTTGAGGTCAGAGGTCATGTTTGATATGTTTTGTGCCACCTAGTATGTCAGAGGATGCTCTGCTCTTGTCAGAATTTGACAAGAATTAGAAACAAAACTAGACAAGTCCCGCGGCAGATGTGAGAGCTCGGGCTGGGCCTTTGGGCGTCAGGACTCTACTGTGGCTTAATACAGAAGTTCAACACCACATGTGGGATGCTGATGTCTATCTGATCATTACTGCCAAGTTTGGTATGTGTCGGACATTTAGATCCAAAGTTATTAAGGAAAAAGCAACGGCCAATCAGCGCTCATTCTGTCGTTGCAGAAGCCAGGGCCGTTACTATGGCAACCTACACACCTGCTCCAGCTCTTTGATGTAGCACATACAGCTTTCCTCGTAGTTTTAAAAAAAAATGTTCCTCTCAATTTTAAGTTGAGAACGTATACGGAAAACTTATACTGAAAACCGTTTAGCACTATAAGTAACATGAAATGAAAGGGTGAAGATTATTTAACAATTTCATAAGAGTAACCTGTTTTCTTTACTTTCATATATATTCTGTAACTTACTTTTGTTAATTATATTTGCATATGTATAAGTGTGTGTGTGCGTGTGTGTGTGTATATATATTTGTGTGTGTGTGTGTGTGTGTGTGTGTGTGTGTGTATAATTTTGAGCCACAAGTATAACACTGAAACAGGCTATTTCTAAGGTATGAAGAGAAATATTTTTCTTTTATCAGGGAGCTGCACAAATAGTATTTTTTCACATCCAAGTGTATTTACAGAGGGATGAGTATGTCATCACCCTATTGAAATAATGCCCTGAATCATGTTTTGACAAAAGTGACCTCAAAAGACACACTCTGACATAACGAAACACACCCAACATGAGTTCTGACATCACAAGACACATTCAACATTACTTCTGACATCACATAATCACATCCAAAGTGATTTGTGACATCACAAACACATTCATCTTGACTTCTGATGTAATAAAACACATCCAATATGACCTTTGACCTCACAAGACACACCCATCATGACTTCTCATGTCACACATCAAAACGACGTGACTTTTGACATCACAAGACAAACCTAACCTAATTTCTGACCTCACAAAACAGATGTGGCTTCTGACATCACAGAACACATCCAACATTACTTCTAACATCACAAAATACATCAAGCATGATTTTTGAAATAACAAAACACACCCAACAAGACTTCTGACATCACAAAACTTATCCAAAATTACTTTTGACATCACAAGATATATCCAACATGACCTCTGATGTAAAAAAAACACACCCAATATGACCTCTGACCTCACAAAACACACCGGACCTGATTTCTGACACCACAAAACACATCCAACGTGATTTCTTATATCACAAAACACATCCAACATGCCTTCTAACATCACAAAACGCATTGACCATGACTTCTGATGTTACAAATTGTAGCCAACATGGCTTCTGAAATCACAAAACATATCTAACATAATTCCTGACATCACAATTCATAATTAATGAGTTTCCTTGTGTTTTTCCCTGTCTGTCTCCCTCTGATGTTTGCCCCTCCCTCTCTTTTTTCAGGTTGAGGCGCTGCACAATGCTGGAGTCCTGACATACCTTTCACCAATTCAACCTTGTTGTCCACGGCTCTTAGACACCGGTTCTTCTTCCACTCATCGCCAAAAAGTTCCTGCTTCAATGTCGGTAACTGCCTGCTCAAACGGACCCGGCCTAGTCTCAGCCTCCGCCGCCTTCAGCATTCCTGTTCTACTCCGTTTCTCCTGCACACCCGATTGTACCGGATTGGATTTGGTATGTTACATCAGAAATCATGTTGAATGTGTTCTGTGATGTCAGAAATCCTGTGGGATCTGTTTTCTGATGTCAAAATTCATGTCAGGTGTATCGTTTGAGGTCAGAGGTCATGTTTGATATGTTTTGTGCCACCTAGTATGTCAGAGGAGGCTCTGCTCTTGTCAGAATTTGACAAGAATTATAAACAAAAATAGACAATTCCCGCGGCAGATGTGAGAGCTCGGGCTGGGCCTTTGGGCGTCAGGACTCTACTGTGGCTTAATACAGAAGTTCAACACCACATGTGGGATGCTGATGTCTATCTGATCATTACTGCCAAGTTTGGTATGTGTCGGACATTTAGATCCAAAGTTATTAAGGAAAAAGCAACGGCCAATCAGCGCTCATTCTGTCGTTGCAGAAGCCAGGGCCGTTACTATGGCAACCTACACACCTGCTCCAGCTCTTTGATGTAGCACATACAGCTTTCCTCGTAGTTTTTAAAAAAAATGTTCCTCTCAATTTTAAGTTGAGAACGTATACGGAAAACATGTACTGAAAACCGTTTAGCACTATAAGTAACATGAAATGAAAGGGTGAAGATTATTTAACAATTTCATAAGAGTAACCTGTTTTCTTTACTTTCATATATATTCTGTAACTTACTTTTGTTACTTATATTTGCATATGTATAAGTGTGTGTGTGCGTGTGTGTGTGTGTGTGTGTATATATACTTGTGTCTGTGTGTGTGTGTATAATTTTGAGCCACAAGTATACCACTGAAACAGGCTATTTCTAAGGTATGAAGAGAAATATTTTTCTTTTATCAGGGAGCTGCACAAATAGTATTTTTTCACTTCCAAGTGTATTTACAGAGGGATGAGTATGTCATCACCCTATTGAAATAATGCCCTGAATCATGTTTTGACAAAAGTGACCTCAAAAGACACACTCTGACATAACGAAACACACCCGACATGAGTTCTGACATCACAAGACACATTCAACATTACTTCTGACATCACATAATCACATCCAAAGTGATTTGTGACATCACAAACACATTCATCTTGACTTCTGATGTAATAAAACACATCCAATATGACCTTTGACCTCACAAGACACACCCATCATGACTTCTCATGTCACACATCAAAACGACGTGACTTTTGACATCACAAGACAAACCTGACCTAATTTCTGACCTCACAAAACAGATGTGGCTTCTGACATCACAGAACACATCCAACATTACTTCTGACATCACATAATCACATCCAAAGTGATTTGTGACATCACAAACACATTCATCTTGACTTCTGATGTAATAAAACACATCCAATATGACCTTTGACCTCACAAGACACACCCATCATGACTTCTCATGTCACACATCAAAACGACGTGACTTTTGACATCACAAGACAAACCTGACCTAATTTCTGACCTCACAAAACAGATGTGGCTTCTGACATCACAGAACACATCCAACATTACTTCTAACATCACAAAACTTATCCAAAATTACTTTTGACATCACAAGATATATCCAACATGACCTTTGATGTAAAAAAAAACACACCCAATATGACCTCTGACCTCACAAAACACACCGGACCTGATTTCTGACACCACAAAACACATCCAACGTGATTTCTGATATCACAAAACACATCCAACATGCCTTCTAACATCACAAAACGCATTGACCATGACTTCTGATGTTACAAATTGCAGCCAACATGGCTTCTGAAATCACAAAACATATCTAACATAATTTCTGACATCACAATTCATAATTAATGAGTTTCTTTGTGTTTTTCCCTGTCTGTCTCCCTCTGATGTTTGCCCCTCCCTTTCTTTTGTCAGGTTGAGGCGCTGCACAATGCTGGAGTCCTGACATACCTTTCACCAATTCAACCTTGTTGTCCACGGCTCTTAGACACCGGTTCTTCTTCCACTCATCGCCAGAAAGTTCCTGCTTCAATGTCGGTAACTGCCTGCTCCAACAGACCCGGCCTAGTCTCAGCCTCCGCCGCCTTCAGCATTCCTGTTCTACTCCGTTTCTCCTGCACACCCGATTGTACCGGATTGGATTTGGTATGTTACATCAGAAATCATGTTGAATGTGTTCTGTGATGTCAGAAATCCTGTTGGATCTGTTTTCTGATGTCAAAATTCATGTCAGGTGTATCGTTTGAGGTCAGAGGTCATGTTTGATATGTTTTGTGCCACCTAGTATGTCAGAGGAGGCTCTGCTCTTGTCAGAATTTGACAAGAATTATAAACAAAAATAGACAATTCCCGCGGCAGATGTGAGAGCTCGGGCTGGGCCTTTGGGCGTCAGGACTCTACTGTGGCTTAATACAGAAGTTCAACACCACATGTGGGATGCTGATGTCTATCTGATCATTACTGCCAAGTTTGGTATGTGTCGGACATTTAGATCCAAAGTTATTAAGGAAAAAGCAACGGCCAATCAGCGCTCATTCTGTCGTTGCAGAAGCCAGGGCCGTTACTATGGCAACCTACACACCTGCTCCAGCTCTTTGATGTAGCACATACAGCTTTCCTCGTAGTTTTTAAAAAAAATGTTCCTCTCAATTTTAAGTTGAGAACGTATACGGAAAACATGTACTGAAAACCGTTTAGCACTATAAGTAACATGAAATGAAAGGGTGAAGATTATTTAACAATTTCATAAGAGTAACCTGTTTTCTTTACTTTCATATATATTCTGTAACTTACTTTTGTTACTTATATTTGCATATGTATAAGTGTGTGTGTGCGTGTGTGTGTGTGTGTGTGTATATATACTTGTGTGTGTGTGTGTGTGTATAATTTTGAGCCACAAGTATACCACTGAAACAGGCTATTTCTAAGGTATGAAGAGAAATATTTTTCTTTTATCAGGGAGCTGCACAAATAGTATTTTTTCACTTCCAAGTGTATTTACAGAGGGATGAGTATGTCATCACCCTATTGAAATAATGCCCTGAATCATGTTTTGACAAAAGTGACCTCAAAAGACACACTCTGACATAACGAAACACACCCGACATGAGTTCTGACATCACAAGACACATTCAACATTACTTCTGACATCACATAATCACATCCAAAGTGATTTGTGACATCACAAACACATTCATCTTGACTTCTGATGTAATAAAACACATCCAATATGACCTTTGACCTCACAAGACACACCCATCATGACTTCTCATGTCACACATCAAAACGACGTGACTTTTGACATCACAAGACAAACCTGACCTAATTTCTGACCTCACAAAACAGATGTGGCTTCTGACATCACAGAACACATCCAACATTACTTCTAACATCACAAAACTTATCCAAAATTACTTTTGACATCACAAGATATATCCAACATGACCTTTGATGTAAAAAAAAACACACCCAATATGACCTCTGACCTCACAAAACACACCGGACCTGATTTCTGACACCACAAAACACATCCAACGTGATTTCTGATATCACAAAACACATCCAACATGCCTTCTAACATCACAAAACGCATTGACCATGACTTCTGATGTTACAAATTGCAGCCAACATGGCTTCTGAAATCACAAAACATATCTAACATAATTTCTGACATCACAATTCATAATTAATGAGTTTCTTTGTGTTTTTCCCTGTCTGTCTCCCTCTGATGTTTGCCCCTCCCTTTCTTTTGTCAGGTTGAGGCGCTGCACAATGCTGGAGTCCTGACATACCTTTCACCAATTCAACCTTGTTGTCCACGGCTCTTAGACACCGGTTCTTCTTCCACTCATCGCCAGAAAGTTCCTGCTTCAATGTCGGTAACTGCCTGCTCCAACAGACCCGGCCTAGTCTCAGCCTCCGCCGCCTTCAGCATTCCTGTTCTACTCCGTTTCTCCTGCACACCCGATTGTACCGGATTGGATTTGGTATGTTACATCAGAAATCATGTTGAATGTGTTCTGTGATGTCAGAAATCCTGTTGGATCTGTTTTCTGATGTCAAAATTCATGTCAGGTGTATCGTTTGAGGTCAGAGGTCATGTTTGATATGTTTTGTGCCACCTAGTATGTCAGAGGATGCTCTGCTCTTGTCAGAATTTGACAAGAATTAGAAACAAAACTAGACAAGTCCCGCGGCAGATGTGAGAGCTCGGGCTGGGCCTTTGGGCGTCAGGACTCTACTGTGGCTTAATACAGAAGTTCAACACCACATGTGGGATGCTGATGTCTATCTGATCATTACTGCCAAGTTTGGTATGTGTCGGACATTTAGATCCAAAGTTATTAAGGAAAAAGCAACGGCCAATCAGCGCTCATTCTGTCGTTGCAGAAGCCAGGGCCGTTACTATGGCAACCTACACACCTGCTCCAGCTCTTTGATGTAGCACATACAGCTTTCCTCGTAGTTTTAAAAAAAAATGTTCCTCTCAATTTTAAGTTGAGAACGTATACGGAAAACTTATACTGAAAACCGTTTAGCACTATAAGTAACATGAAATGAAAGGGTGAAGATTATTTAACAATTTCATAAGAGTAACCTGTTTTCTTTACTTTCATATATATTCTGTAACTTACTTTTGTTAATTATATTTGCATATGTATAAGTGTGTGTGTGCGTGTGTGTGTGTGTGTGTGTATATATACTTGTGTGTGTGTGTGTGTGTATAATTTTGAGCCACAAGTATACCACTGAAACAGGCTATTTCTAAGGTATGAAGAGAAATATTTTTCTTTTATCAGGGAGCTGCACAAATAGTATTTTTTCACTTCCAAGTGTATTTACAGAGGGATGAGTATGTCATCACCCTATTGAAATAATGCCCTGAATCATGTTTTGACAAAAGTGACCTCAAAAGACACACTCTGACATAACGAAACACACCCGACATGAGTTCTGACATCACAAGACACATTCAACATTACTTCTGACATCACATAATCACATCCAAAGTGATTTGTGACATCACAAACACATTCATCTTGACTTCTGATGTAATAAAACACATCCAATATGACCTTTGACCTCACAAGACACACCCATCATGACTTCTCATGTCACACATCAAAACGACGTGACTTTTGACATCACAAGACAAACCTGACCTAATTTCTGACCTCACAAAACAGATGTGGCTTCTGACATCACAGAACACATCCAACATTACTTCTAACATCACAAAACTTATCCAAAATTACTTTTGACATCACAAGATATATCCAACATGACCTTTGATGTAAAAAAAAACACACCCAATATGACCTCTGACCTCACAAAACACACCGGACCTGATTTCTGACACCACAAAACACATCCAACGTGATTTCTGATATCACAAAACACATCCAACATGCCTTCTAACATCACAAAACGCATTGACCATGACTTCTGATGTTACAAATTGCAGCCAACATGGCTTCTGAAATCACAAAACATATCTAACATAATTTCTGACATCACAATTCATAATTAATGAGTTTCTTTGTGTTTTTCCCTGTCTGTCTCCCTCTGATGTTTGCCCCTCCCTTTCTTTTGTCAGGTTGAGGCGCTGCACAATGCTGGAGTCCTGACATACCTTTCACCAATTCAACCTTGTTGTCCACGGCTCTTAGACACCGGTTCTTCTTCCACTCATCGCCAGAAAGTTCCTGCTTCAATGTCGGTAACTGCCTGCTCCAACAGACCCGGCCTAGTCTCAGCCTCCGCCGCCTTCAGCATTCCTGTTCTACTCCGTTTCTCCTGCACACCCGATTGTACCGGATTGGATTTGGTATGTTACATCAGAAATCATGTTGAATGTGTTCTGTGATGTCAGAAATCCTGTTGGATCTGTTTTCTGATGTCAAAATTCATGTCAGGTGTATCGTTTGAGGTCAGAGGTCATGTTTGATATGTTTTGTGCCACCTAGTATGTCAGAGGATGCTCTGCTCTTGTCAGAATTTGACAAGAATTAGAAACAAAACTAGACAAGTCCCGCGGCAGATGTGAGAGCTCGGGCTGGGCCTTTGGGCGTCAGGACTCTACTGTGGCTTAATACAGAAGTTCAACACCACATGTGGGATGCTGATGTCTATCTGATCATTACTGCCAAGTTTGGTATGTGTCGGACATTTAGATCCAAAGTTATTAAGGAAAAAGCAACGGCCAATCAGCGCTCATTCTGTCGTTGCAGAAGCCAGGGCCGTTACTATGGCAACCTACACACCTGCTCCAGCTCTTTGATGTAGCACATACAGCTTTCCTCGTAGTTTTAAAAAAAAATGTTCCTCTCAATTTTAAGTTGAGAACGTATACGGAAAACTTATACTGAAAACCGTTTAGCACTATAAGTAACATGAAATGAAAGGGTGAAGATTATTTAACAATTTCATAAGAGTAACCTGTTTTCTTTACTTTCATATATATTCTGTAACTTACTTTTGTTAATTATATTTGCATATGTATAAGTGTGTGTGTGCGTGTGTGTGTGTGTGTGTGTATATATACTTGTGTGTGTGTGTGTGTGTATAATTTTGAGCCACAAGTATACCACTGAAACAGGCTATTTCTAAGGTATGAAGAGAAATATTTTTCTTTTATCAGGGAGCTGCACAAATAGTATTTTTTCACTTCCAAGTGTATTTACAGAGGGATGAGTATGTCATCACCCTATTGAAATAATGCCCTGAATCATGTTTTGACAAAAGTGACCTCAAAAGACACACTCTGACATAACGAAACACACCCGACATGAGTTCTGACATCACAAGACACATTCAACATTACTTCTGACATCACATAATCACATCCAAAGTGATTTGTGACATCACAAACACATTCATCTTGACTTCTGATGTAATAAAACACATCCAATATGACCTTTGACCTCACAAGACACACCCATCATGACTTCTCATGTCACACATCAAAACGACGTGACTTTTGACATCACAAGACAAACCTGACCTAATTTCTGACCTCACAAAACAGATGTGGCTTCTGACATCACAGAACACATCCAACATTACTTCTAACATCACAAAACTTATCCAAAATTACTTTTGACATCACAAGATATATCCAACATGACCTTTGATGTAAAAAAAAACACACCCAATATGACCTCTGACCTCACAAAACACACCGGACCTGATTTCTGACACCACAAAACACATCCAACGTGATTTCTGATATCACAAAACACATCCAACATGCCTTCTAACATCACAAAACGCATTGACCATGACTTCTGATGTTACAAATTGCAGCCAACATGGCTTCTGAAATCACAAAACATATCTAACATAATTTCTGACATCACAATTCATAATTAATGAGTTTCTTTGTGTTTTTCCCTGTCTGTCTCCCTCTGATGTTTGCCCCTCCCTTTCTTTTGTCAGGTTGAGGCGCTGCACAATGCTGGAGTCCTGACATACCTTTCACCAATTCAACCTTGTTGTCCACGGCTCTTAGACACCGGTTCTTCTTCCACTCATCGCCAGAAAGTTCCTGCTTCAATGTCGGTAACTGCCTGCTCCAACAGACCCGGCCTAGTCTCAGCCTCCGCCGCCTTCAGCATTCCTGTTCTACTCCGTTTCTCCTGCACACCCGATTGTACCGGATTGGATTTGGTATGTTACATCAGAAATCATGTTGAATGTGTTCTGTGATGTCAGAAATCCTGTTGGATCTGTTTTCTGATGTCAAAATTCATGTCAGGTGTATCGTTTGAGGTCAGAGGTCATGTTTGATATGTTTTGTGCCACCTAGTATGTCAGAGGATGCTCTGCTCTTGTCAGAATTTGACAAGAATTAGAAACAAAACTAGACAAGTCCCGCGGCAGATGTGAGAGCTCGGGCTGGGCCTTTGGGCGTCAGGACTCTACTGTGGCTTAATACAGAAGTTCAACACCACATGTGGGATGCTGATGTCTATCTGATCATTACTGCCAAGTTTGGTATGTGTCGGACATTTAGATCCAAAGTTATTAAGGAAAAAGCAACGGCCAATCAGCGCTCATTCTGTCGTTGCAGAAGCCAGGGCCGTTACTATGGCAACCTACACACCTGCTCCAGCTCTTTGATGTAGCACATACAGCTTTCCTCGTAGTTTTAAAAAAAAATGTTCCTCTCAATTTTAAGTTGAGAACGTATACGGAAAACTTATACTGAAAACCGTTTAGCACTATAAGTAACATGAAATGAAAGGGTGAAGATTATTTAACAATTTCATAAGAGTAACCTGTTTTCTTTACTTTCATATATATTCTGTAACTTACTTTTGTTAATTATATTTGCATATGTATAAGTGTGTGTGTGCGTGTGTGTGTGTGTGTGTGTATATATACTTGTGTGTGTGTGTGTGTGTATAATTTTGAGCCACAAGTATACCACTGAAACAGGCTATTTCTAAGGTATGAAGAGAAATATTTTTCTTTTATCAGGGAGCTGCACAAATAGTATTTTTTCACTTCCAAGTGTATTTACAGAGGGATGAGTATGTCATCACCCTATTGAAATAATGCCCTGAATCATGTTTTGACAAAAGTGACCTCAAAAGACACACTCTGACATAACGAAACACACCCAACATGAGTTCTGACATCACAAGACACATTCAACATTACTTCTGACATCACATAATCACATCCAAAGTGATTTGTGACATCACAAACACATTCATCTTGACTTCTGATGTAATAAAACACATCCAATATGACCTTTGACCTCACAAGACACACCAATCATGACTTCTCATGTCACACATCAAAACGACGTGACTTTTGACATCACAAGACAAACCTAACCTAATTTCTGACCTCACAAAACAGATGTGGCTTCTGACATCACAGAACACATCCAACATTACTTCTAACATCACAAAATACATCAAGCATGATTTTTGAAATAACAAAACACACCCAACAAGACTTCTGACATCACAAAACTTATCCAAAATTACTTTTGACATCACAAGATATATCCAACATGACCTCTGATGTAAAAAAAACACACCCAATATGACCTCTGACCTCACAAAACACACCGGACCTGATTTCTGACACCACAAAACACATCCAACGTGATTTCTGATATCACAAAACACATCCAACATGCCTTCTAACATCACAAACATCTGCACAAATAGTATTTTTTCACTTCCAAGTGTATTTACAGAGGGATGAGTATGTCATCACCCTATTGAAATAATGCCCTGAATCATGTTTTGACAAAAGTGACCTCAAAAGACACACTCTGACATAACGAAACACACCCGACATGAGTTCTGACATCACAAGACACATTCAACATTACTTCTGACATCACATAATCACATCCAAAGTGATTTGTGACATCACAAACACATTCATCTTGACTTCTGATGTAATAAAACACATCCAATATGACCTTTGACCTCACAAGACACACCCATCATGACTTCTCATGTCACACATCAAAACGACGTGACTTTTGACATCACAAGACAAACCTGACCTAATTTCTGACCTCACAAAACAGATGTGGCTTCTGACATCACAGAACACATCCAACATTACTTCTAACATCACAAAACTTATCCAAAATTACTTTTGACATCACAAGATATATCCAACATGACCTTTGATGTAAAAAAAAACACACCCAATATGACCTCTGACCTCACAAAACACACCGGACCTGATTTCTGACACCACAAAACACATCCAACGTGATTTCTGATATCACAAAACACATCCAACATGCCTTCTAACATCACAAAACGCATTGACCATGACTTCTGATGTTACAAATTGCAGCCAACATGGCTTCTGAAATCACAAAACATATCTAACATAATTTCTGACATCACAATTCATAATTAATGAGTTTCTTTGTGTTTTTCCCTGTCTGTGTCCCTCTGATGTTTGCCCCTCCCTTTCTTTTGTCAGGTTGAGGCGCTGCACAATGCTGGAGTCCTGACATACCTTTCACCAATTCAACCTTGTTGTCCACGGCTCTTAGACACCGGTTCTTCTTCCACTCATCGCCAGAAAGTTCCTGCTTCAATGTCGGTAACTGCCTGCTCCAACAGACCCGGCCTAGTCTCAGCCTCCGCCGCCTTCAGCATTCCTGTTCTACTCCGTTTCTCCTGCACACCCGATTGTACCGGATTGGATTTGGTATGTTACATCAGAAATCATGTTGAATGTGTTCTGTGATGTCAGAAATCCTGTTGGATCTGTTTTCTGATGTCAAAATTCATGTCAGGTGTATCGTTTGAGGTCAGAGGTCATGTTTGATATGTTTTGTGCCACCTAGTATGTCAGAGGAGGCTCTGCTCTTGTCAGAATTTGACAAGAATTATAAACAAAAATAGACAATTCCCGCGGCAGATGTGAGAGCTCGGGCTGGGCCTTTGGGCGTCAGGACTCTACTGTGGCTTAATACAGAAGTTCAACACCACATGTGGGATGCTGATGTCTATCTGATCATTACTGCCAAGTTTGGTATGTGTCGGACATTTAGATCCAAAGTTATTAAGGAAAAAGCAACGGCCAATCAGCGCTCATTCTGTCGTTGCAGAAGCCAGGGCCGTTACTATGGCAACCTACACACCTGCTCCAGCTCTTTGATGTAGCACATACAGCTTTCCTCGTAGTTTTTAAAAAAAATGTTCCTCTCAATTTTAAGTTGAGAACGTATACGGAAAACGTATACTGAAAACCGTTTAGCACTATAATTAACATGAAATGAAAGGGTGAAGATTATTTAACAATTTCATAAGAGTAACCTGTTTTCTTTACTTTCATATATATTCTGTAACTTACTTTTGTTACTTATATTTGCATATGTATAAGTGTGTGTGTGCGTGTGTGTGTGTGTGTGTGTATATATACTTGTGTGTGTGTGTGTGTGTGTATAATTTTGAGCCACAAGTATAACACTGAAACAGGCTATTTCTAAGGTATGAAGAGAAATATTTTTCTTTTATCAGGGAGCTGCACAGATAGTATTTTTTCACATCCAAGTGTATTTACAGAGGGATGAGTATGTCATCACCCTATTGAAATAATGCCCTGAATCATGTTTTGACAAAAGTGACCTCAAAAGACACACTCTGACATAACGAAACACACCCGACATGAGTTCTGACATCACAAGACACATTCAACATTACTTCTGACATCACATAATCACATCCAAAGTGATTTGTGACATCACAAACACATTCATCTTGACTTCTGATGTAATAAAACACATCCAATATGACCTTTGACCTCACAAGACACACCCATCATGACTTCTCATGTCACACATCAAAACGACGTGACTTTTGACATCACAAGACAAACCTGACCTAATTTCTGACCTCACAAAACAGATGTGGCTTCTGACATCACAGAACACATCCAACATTACTTCTAACATCACAAAACTTATCCAAAATTACTTTTGACATCACAAGATATATCCAACATGACCTTTGATGTAAAAAAAAACACACCCAATATGACCTCTGACCTCACAAAACACACCGGACCTGATTTCTGACACCACAAAACACATCCAACGTGATTTCTGATATCACAAAACACATCCAACATGCCTTCTAACATCACAAAACGCATTGACCATGACTTCTGATGTTACAAATTGCAGCCAACATGGCTTCTGAAATCACAAAACATATCTAACATAATTTCTGACATCACAATTCATAATTAATGAGTTTCTTTGTGTTTTTCCCTGTCTGTGTCCCTCTGATGTTTGCCCCTCCCTTTCTTTTATCAGGTTGAGGCGCTGCACAATGCTGGAGTCCTGACATACCTTTCACCAATTCAACCTTGTTGTCCACGGCTCTTAGACACCGGTTCTTCTTCCACTCATCGCCAGAAAGTTCCTGCTTCAATGTCGGTAACTGCCTGCTCCAACAGACCCGGCCTAGTCTCAGCCTCCGCCGCCTTCAGCATTCCTGTTCTACTCCGTTTCTCCTGCACACCCGATTGTACCGGATTGGATTTGGTATGTTACATCAGAAATCATGTTGAATGTGTTCTGTGATGTCAGAAATCCTGTTGGATCTGTTTTCTGATGTCAAAATTCATGTCAGGTGTATCGTTTGAGGTCAGAGGTCATGTTTGATATGTTTTGTGCCACCTAGTATGTCAGAGGAGGCTCTGCTCTTGTCAGAATTTGACAAGAATTATAAACAAAAATAGACAATTCCCGCGGCAGATGTGAGAGCTCGGGCTGGGCCTTTGGGCGTCAGGACTCTACTGTGGCTTAATACAGAAGTTCAACACCACATGTGGGATGCTGATGTCTATCTGATCATTACTGCCAAGTTTGGTATGTGTCGGACATTTAGATCCAAAGTTATTAAGGAAAAAGCAACGGCCAATCAGCGCTCATTCTGTCGTTGCAGAAGCCAGGGCCGTTACTATGGCAACCTACACACCTGCTCCAGCTCTTTGATGTAGCACATACAGCTTTCCTCGTAGTTTTTAAAAAAAATGTTCTTTTCAATTTTAAGTTGAGAACGTATACGGAAAACGTATACTGAAAACCGTTTAGCACTATAATTAACATGAAATGAAAGGGTGAAGATTATTTAACAATTTCATAAGAGTAACCTGTTTTCTTTACTTTCATATATATTCTGTAACTTACTTTTGTTACTTATATTTGCATATGTATAAGTGTGTGTGTGCGTGTGTGTGTGTGTGTGTGTATATATACTTGTGTGTGTGTGTGTGTGTGTATAATTTTGAGCCACAAGTATAACACTGAAACAGGCTATTTCTAAGGTATGAAGAGAAATATTTTTCTTTTATCAGGGAGCTGCACAAATAGTATTTTTTCACATCCAAGTGTATTTACAGAGGGATGAGTATGTCATCACCCTATTGAAATAATGCCCTGAATCATGTTTTGACAAAAGTGACCTCAAAAGACACACTCTGACATAACGAAACACACCCGACATGAGTTCTGACATCACAAGACACATTCAACATTACTTCTGACATCACATAATCACATCCAAAGTGATTTGTGACATCACAAACACATTCATCTTGACTTCTGATGTAATAAAACACATCCAATATGACCTTTGACCTCACAAGACACACCCATCATGACTTCTCATGTCACACATCAAAACGACGTGACTTTTGACATCACAAGACAAACCTAACCTAATTTCTGACCTCACAAAACAGATGTGGCTTCTGACATCACAGAACACATCCAACATTACTTCTAACATCACAAAATACATCAAGCATGATTTTTGAAATAACAAAACACACCCAACAAGACTTCTGACATCACAAAACTTATCCAAAATTACTTTTGACATCACAAGATATATCCAACATGACCTCTGATGTAAAAAAGACCACACCCAATATGACCTCTGACCTCACAAAACACACCGAACCTGATTTCTGACACCACAAAACACATCCAACGTGATTTCTGATATCACAAAACACATCCAACATGCCTTCTAACATCACAAAACGCATTGACCATGACTTCTGATGTTACAAATTGCAGCCAACATGGCTTCTGAAATCACAAAACATATCTAACATAATTTCTGACATCACAATTCATAATTAATGAGTTTCTTTGTGTTTTTCCCTGTCTGTCTCCCTCTGATGTTTGCCCCTCCCTTTCTTTTGTCAGGTTGAGGCGCTGCACAATGCTGGAGTCCTGACATACCTTTCACCAATTCAACCTTGTTGTCCACGGCTCTTAGACACCGGTTCTTCTTTTACTCATCGCCAAAAAGTTCCTGCTTCAATGTCGGTAACTGCCTGCTCCAATGGACCCGGCCTAGTCTCAGCCTCCGCCGCCTTCAGCATTCCTGTTTTACTCTGTTTCTCCTGCACACCCCGATTGTACCGGATTGGATTTGGTATGTTACATCAGAAATCATGTTGAATGTGTTCTGTGATGTCAGAAATCCTGTTGGATCTGTTTTCTGATGTCAAAATTCATGTCAGGTGTATCATTTGAGGTCAGAGGTCATGTTTGATATGTTTTGTGCCACCTAGTATGTCAGAGGATGCTCTGCTCTTGTCAGAATTTGACAAGAATTATAAACAAAACTAGACAAGTCCCGCGGCAGATGTGAGAGCTCGGGCTGGGCCTTTGGGCGTCAGGACTCTACTGTGGCTTAATACAGAAGTTCAACACCACATGTGGGATGCTGATGTCTATCTGATCATTACTGCCAAGTTTGGTATGTGTCGGACATTTAGATTAGATTAGATTAGATTAGATAGCTCCTTTATTGTCCCACAGTGGGGAAATTTATAGTGCTACCGCAGCAGTTAGAAAAGTTACAAAAATGTTTTTTTAAAAATTTAAAAAAGGAAAAAAAATTAAAAAATCCATCCATCCATCCATCCATCCATTGTCTTCCGCTTTATCCGGGGCCGGGTCGCGGGGGCAGCAGTCTAAGCAGGGACTCCCAGACTTCCCTCACCCCGGACACGTCCTCCAGCTCCTCCGGTGGGACCCCAAGGCGTTCCCAGGCCAGCCGAGAGACATAGTCCCTCCAGCGTGTCCTGGGTCTTCCCCGGGGCCTCCTCCCGGTGGGACATGCCCAGAACACCTCCCTAGGGAGGCGTCCAGGAGGCATCCTGAGCAGATGCCCGAGCCACCTTAGCTGGTTCCTCTCAATGTGTAGGAGCAGCGGCTCTACTCCGAGCTCCTCCCGTGTGACCGAGCTCCTCACCCTATCCCTAAGGGTGCGCCCGGCCACTCTGCGGAGGAAGCCCATTTCAGCCACTTGTATACGCGATCTTGTCCTTTCGGTCATTACCCAAAGCTCATGACCATAGGTGAGGGTAGGAACGTAGATTGACCGGTAAATCGAGAGCTTCGCCTTCCGGCTCAGCTCCTTCTTCACCACAACGGACCGGTACAGCGACCGCATCACTGCAGACGCTGCACCGATCCGCCTGTCAATCTCACGCTCCATCCTTCCCTCACTCGTGAACAAGACCCCGAGATACTTGAACTCCTCCACTTGGGGCAGAGACTCACCACCCACCCGGAGAGAGCAAACAACCTTTTTCCGGTCGAGAACCATGGCCTCGGATTTGGAGGAGCTGATTCTCATCCCAGCCGCTTCACACTCGGCTGCAAACCGCCCCAGTGCCTGCTGCAGGTCCTGGCTCGAAGAAGCCATCAGGACAACATCATCTGCAAACAGCAGAGATGAAATCCTGTGGTTCCCAAACCAGGCCCCCTCCGGCCCCTGGCTGCGCCTAGAAATTCTGTCCATAAATATAATGAACAGAACCGGTGACAAAGGGCAGCCCTGGCGGAGTCCAACATGCACTGGGAACAGGTCTGACTTACTGCCGGCAATGCGAACACAGCTCCTGCTCCGGTCATACAGGGACCGGACAGCCCTTAGCAAAGAGCCCCGGACCCCATACTCCCAGAGCACCCCCCAAAGGACACCACGAGGTACACGGTCGAATGCCTTCTCCAGATCCACAAAACACATGTGGACTGGTTGGGCATACTCCCATGAGCCCTCGAGGACCCGATGGAGAGTATAGAGCTGGTCCAGTGTTCCACGACCGGGACGAAAACCACACTGCTCCTCCTGAATCCGAGGTTCGACTATCGGTCGGATTCTCCTCTCCAGCACCCTGGAATAGACCTTACCGGGAAGGCTGAGGAGTGTGATTCCCCTGTGATTGGAACACACCCTCCGGTCCCCCTTCTTATACAGAGGGACCACCACCCCGGTCTGCCACTCCACAGGTACTGTCCCCGACCGCCACGCGATGTTGCAGAGACGTGTCAGCCAAGACAGTCCCACAACATCCAGAGACTTGAGGTACTCAGGACGGATCTCATCCACCCCCGGAGCCTTGCCACCGAGGAGCTTGCCAACCACCTCAGTGACTTCAGCCAGGGTGATGGACGAGTCCGCCCCTGGGTCCCCAGTCTCTGCTTCCTCCTCGAAAGACGTGACAGTGGGATTGAGGAGATCCTCAAAGTACTCCTTCCACCGCCCGACAACATCCCCAGTCGAGGTCAGCAGCTCTCCACCCGCACTGTAAACAGTGTTGGTGAAGCACTGCTTTCCCCTCCTGAGGCGCCGGACGGTTTGCCAGAATCTCCTTGAGGCCGTCCGATAGTCCTCCTCCATGGCCTCCCCGAACTCCTCCCAAACCCGAGTTTTTGCCTCTGCGACCGCCCGAGCCGCGGCACGCTTGGCCCGCCGGTACTCATCAGCTGCCTCAGGAGTCCCACGAGCCAACAAGGCTCGATAGGACTCCTTCTTCAGCTTGACGGCATCCCTTACTTCCGGTGTCCACCACCGGGTTCGGGGATTGCCGCCGCGACAAGCACCACGGACCTTACGACCACAGCTACGAGCAGCCGCATCAACAATAGAGGTGGAGAACATGGCCCACTCGGAGTCCATGTCTCCAACCTCCCCCGGGATCAGGGAGAAACTCTCCCGGAGGTGGGAGTTGAAGACCCCCCTGACAGAGGGCTCCGCCAGACGTTCCCAGCAGACCCTCACAATACGCTTGGGCCTGCCAGGTCCGTCCGGCTTCCTCCTCCGCCAGCGGATCCAACTCACCACCAGGTGGTGATCAGTTGACAGCTCAGCCCCTCTCTTCACCCGAGTGTCCAAGACACGCGGTCGGAGGTCAGATGACACGATGACAAAGTCGATCATCGACCTCCGGCCTAGAGTGTCCTGGTGCCATGTGCACCGATGGACACCCTTGTGCTCGAACATGGTGTTCGTTATGGACAAGCTGTGACTAGCACAGAAGTCCAATAACAAAACACCGCTCGGGTTCAGATCGGGGAGGCCGTTCCTCCCAATCACGCCCCTCCAAGTGTCACTGTCGTTACCCACATGGGCGTTGAAATCCCCCAGGAGAACAACGGATGGCGCACTATCTAGTACCCCTCCTAGGGACTCCAAGAAGGCCGGGTACTCTGCACTGCTGTTTGGCCCGTAGGCCGACACAACAGTGAGAGACCTGTCCCCGACCCGAAGGCGCAGGGACGCGACCCCCTCGTTCACCGGAGTGAACCCCAACACGCAGCGGCTGAGCTGTGGGGCAACGAGCAAGCCCACACCAGCTCGCCGCCGCTCCCCGCGGGCAACGCCAGAGAAATAGAGAGTCCAACCCCTCTCAAGAAGATGGGTTCCAGAGCCCAAGCTGTGCGTGGAGGTGAGGCCGACTATATCTAGCCGGTAACGCTCCACCTCCCGCACAAGCTCAGGCTCCTTCCCCCCCAGCGAGGTGACATTCCATGTCCCCAGAGCTAGTCTCCATGTCCGGAGATCCGGTCGCCGAGGTCCCCGCCTTCGACTGCCACCCGAATCTCTCCGCACCCGCCCCCCATGGCTCCTCCCGCAGGTGGTGGGTCCACGGGAGGACGGCCCCACGTCGTTTCTTCGGGCTGGGCCCGACCGGGCCCCGTGGGAAAAGGCCCGGCCACCAGGCGCTCGCTGCCGAGCACCCACCCCAGGCCTAGCTCCAGGGTGGGGCCCCGGTGACGCCAGTCCGGGCGACGTAACTGGCCTTGTTGTTGTCTTCTTCAACATGTGGGGCTTCTGAACCGCTCTTAGTCAGACCCGTCTCCCAGGACCTGTTTGCCATGGGTGACCCTACCAGGGGCATAGAGCCCCCGACAACATAGCTCCCAGGATCATTCGGGTGCTCAAACCCCTCCACCACGTTAAGGTGGCGGTTCGGGGAGGGGCAAAAAATTAAATTAAAAAACAATATACAGATATATACAGATATATACAGGTATATATAAATATGAATTATAAATGTATTGCACTGTCCATTTTTTCTGTTGGGGGGGGGGGGGGGTTACTGAGAGCTGTACTTGTTGTACAGTCTGACAGCTGTAGGAAGGAAGGACTTCCGATATCGCTCCCTCAGACACTTTGGATGGATTAGTCTGTTGCTGAGGGAGCTCGTCAGTCCAGACAGTGTGTCCTGCATGGGGTGGAGGTGGTTTTCCATCATTGATGATATCTTCCTTATCATCCTTTCCTCTCCCACCACCTCCACTGGGTCAAGGGAGCACCCCAGGACAGAGCTGGCCTTCCTGATGATCTTGTTCAGTCTCTTCCTGTCTGCAGCTGTTATGCTGCCTCCCCAGCAGACCACCCCATATTGTATGACTGATGCCACAACTGAGTCATAGAATGTCTTAAGGAGTGTCCCCTGCACTCCAAAAGACCTCAACCGCCTGAGCAGGTAGAGCCTGCTCTGGCCCCTCTTGTATAGCGCAGTTGTATTGTCAGTCCAGTCCAATTTTTTGTTCAGATGAACACCCAGGTACTTGTAAGATGTCACCATCTCAATGTCCATTCCCTGGATGTTCACTGGTGCTGGGGGATTGCATACCCGCCTACGGAAGTCCACCACCAGTTTCTTGGTTTTCCCCGTGTTGATCTTGAGATGGTTCCGCTGGCACCAGTTGACAAAATCCTGCGTAAGTTCTCTGTATTCCCCGTCGTCATCATCCTCAATGAGGCCAACGATGGCAGAGTCATCGGAGAACTTCTGCAGGTGGCAGGTTGGTGACTTGTAGGTGAAGTCTGCAGTGTAGAGGGTGAAGAGGAACGGAGCCAGGACCGTTCCCTGTGGGGCCCCCGTACTGCAGACGACTGTGTTGGATACACAGTCCCGTGTCCTCACATACTGTGGACGGTTGGTGAGGTAGTCCAGAATCCAGGATGTGAGGTGACGGTCCACCCCAGTGTTCTCCAGCTTGTTCCCCAGGAGTGCTGGTTGAACCGTATTGAAGGCACTGGAGAAATCAAGGAACATGATTCTCACAGTGCCTCCAGGCTTCTCCAGGTGGGAAAGAGCACGGTGGAGGAGAAAGATGATGGCATCGTCCACCCCGATGTCAGGCTGGTAAGCAAACTGGAGGGGATCCATCAGTGGGCTCACCAGGGGGCGGAAATGGTCGAGGACCAGGCGCTCCAGTGTCTTCATCAGGTGGGACGTTAGTGCCACCGGCCTGTAGTCACTGAGGTCCTTGGGGTGTGGCATTTTGGGGATGGGTACCACGCAGGATGTTTTCCACAGTTGTGGCACCTTCCCCAGCTTCAGGCTCAAGTTGTAGATATGCCCTACAATCCTGCTCAGCTCGTCTGCACAGGATTTCAGGAGCCTGGAACTGATGCCATCTGGACCTGCAGCCTTCCTCGTCTTCATCCTCCTGAGCTTGTTCCTCACCTGTAGTGCTGTGAGGGACAGGCTGGAGAGGGGGGGCTGTGTGCCCGAGTGTGTTGGGGAGGGGGTTGGGTTGATGGTGTGGAGTGTCCTTGGTAGGTGTGAACTCAGTCAGGGCTGAGAGGCGGAGGTGGAAGCGGGGGGGAGGGGAGGGCATTGTCCAGGAGGTAAAGTCAGGGGGGGCTTCAGCAGGGCAGGCTGGGCCGGGGGAGGGGCAGATGACTGGTCAAACCTATTGAAAAATAGGTTTAGGTCATTCGCCCACTGGCTTCTGATGTTACAAATAACAAGCCACATGGCTTCTGAAATCCCAAAACATATCTAACAAAATTTCTGACATCACAATTCATAATTACTGAGTATATGTGTGATTTTCCCTGTTTATCTCTCTCTGATGGTTACCCTTCCGTTTCTCTGGTCAGGTTGAGGCACTGCAAAAGGCTGGAGTCCTGACATACTTATCACCAATTCAACCTTGTTGTCCACGGCTCTTAGACACCGGTTCTTCCACTCATCGCCAGAAAGTTCCTGCTTCAATGTCGGTAACTGCCTACTCCAATGGACCCGGCCTAGTCTCAGCCTCCGCTGCCTTCAGCATTCCTGTTCTACTCCGTTTCTCCTGCACACCCGTCTGCACCGGATTGGATTTGGTATGTTACATCAGAAATCATGTTGAGTGTGTTCTGTGATGTCAGAAATCCTGTTGGATCTGTTTTCTGATGTCAAAAATCATGTCAGGTGTATCGTTTGAGGTCAGAGGTCATGTTTGATATGTTTTGTGCCACCTAGTATGTCAGAGGATGCTCTGCTCTTGTCAGGATTTGACAAGAATTATAAACAAAACTAGACAATTCCCGCGGCAGATGTGACAGCTTGGGCTGGGCCGTTGGGCTGATTCTACTGTGGCTTAATACAGAAGTTCAACACCACATGTGGGATGCTGATTTTTATCTGATCATTACTGCCAAGTTTGGCATGTGTTGGACATTTATATCCAAAGTTATTGAGGAAAAAACAACCGCCAATCAGCTCTCATTCTGTCGTTGCAGAAGCCAGGGCCGTTACTATGGCAACCTACACACCTGCCCCAGCTCTTTGATGTAGACGAGCCATCAAAGACCCAACCGACAAATTATTGTCCCAAAGTGTGGGGAAAACGGCTGTTTGATGCCCTGAGAGGGCCAAAATAGACCCTGAACAACTGCTTATAACTCAAAAACCCTAATTCATAATCACAAAATGAGCATATTTTCTGAGAGGAGAGGTTTGGTTGATCATGGTGATATATCTTTCATTTCCGTAGCTTGAAAAATGTGGGCATAGGATATATATATATATATATATATATATATATATATATATATATATATATATTAGTGATGCACGATATATCGGCCAACCGATATATATCGGCCGATATGTCACGTTTTTTAACTTATCGGTATCGGTCCGATATCAACAAATTCTGGCCGATATGTCAACAATGTGCAGATTTAAACCTACAGTTAGTTGGGTCACTGTCTGCGTGTCTCTCTGCACGCGCTAAGCTAAGCTAAGCTAGCTGGTCCTAGCGGGCTCCTCCGTCACATCGCATCGCCCGAAAAGACAAAAAAAATGCGCGGAACATTGCTCCGGGGTGTCGGACGCCGTCCTGCCGCCTTCTCGTCGGTGGCCGCGGCGGAGGCGGAGGAGGCCGCTGTCTTTTCGGGCGATGCGATGTGACGGAGGAGCCGCTAGGACCAGCTAGCTTAGCTTAACGCGTCGCCGAGAGACACGCAGACAGTGACCCAACTAACTGTAGCGGTTTCTCCTAGCGGCTCCTCCGTCACATCGCATCGCCCGAAAAGACAAAAAAATGCGCGGAACGTTGCTCCGGGGTGTCGGACGCCGTCCTGCCCCCTCCTCCGCCGCGGCCGTCGACGTCGCCGCCTTCGCGGAGCTCCATCGGGTCCGCTCCGCCGTACTTCCTCTAACCACATGACAGAGTTTTACAGTGAGCCTTCCTTTAAATAAACAGCACTGTTGTGCTTTTCAAATGTACAGTGTTTTTTCTGGTCTGTACTAAATTTGTGACACTACAGAAAACTTTTTCTCTACATATATCGATATCGGCAAATATCGGTATCGGCAGTGACTGCCGATATGTATATCGGATATCGATATCGGCCGAAATTTTCACATCGGTGCATCCCTAATATATATATATATATATATATATACATATATACACCTTTCCTCATAGTTTTTTAAAAAAAAGTTCCTCTCAATTTACGTTGAGAACGTATACTGAAAACGTATACTGAAAACCGTTTAGCACTACAAGTAACATGAAATGAAAGGGTGAAGAATATTTAACAATTTCATAAGAGTAACCTGTCTTCTCTTAACATTCATATATATTCTGTAACTTACTTTTGTTACTTATATGACCTACGACCTCGCAAAACACACCCATCATGACTTCTCATGTCACACATTAAAATGGCGTGACTTTTGACATCACAAGAGAAACCCAACCTGATTTCTGACTTCACAAAACACGTCAAATGTGACTTTTGACATCACAAAACACATCCGACATGATTTCTGAAATAACAAAACACACCTAACAAGACTTCTCACATCAAAAACCTATCCAAAAGGACTTCTGACATTACAAGATATATCCAACATGACCTCTGATGTAAAAAAACACACCTAATATGACCTCTGACCTCACAAAACACACCGGACCTGATTTCTGACATAAAACACATCCAACGTGATTTCTAATATCACAAAACACATCCAACATGCCTTTTAACATCACAAAACATATTGATCATGACTTCTGATGTTACAAATTGCAGCCCACATGGCTTCTGAAATCCCAAAACATATCTAACACAATTTCTGACATCACAATTCATAATTACTGAGTATATGTGTGATTTTCCCTGTTTATCTCTCTCTGATGGTTACCCTTCCCTTTCTGTGCTCAGGTTGAGGCGCTGCACAATGCTGGAGTCCTGACATACCTATCACCAATTCAACCTTGTTGTCCACGGCTCTTAGACACCGGTTCTTCCACTCATCGCCAGAAAATTCCTGCTTCAATGTCGGTAACTGCCTACTCCAATGGACCCGGCCTAGTCTCAACCTCCGCTGCCATTAGTATTCCTGTTCTACTCCTTTTCTCCTGCACACCCGTCTGCACCGGATTGGATTTGGTATGTTACATCAGAAATCATGTTGAGTGTGTTCTGTGATGTCAGAAATCCTGTTGGATCTGTTTTCTGATGTCAAAAATCATGTCAGGTGTATCGTTTGAGGTCAGAGGTCATGTTTGATATGTTTTGTGCAACCTAGTATGTCAGAGGATGCTCTGCTCTTGTCAGGATTTGACAAGAATTATAAACAAAACTAGACAATTCCCGCGGCAGATGTGACAGCTCGGGCTGGGCCGTTGGGCTGATTCTACTGTGGCTTAATACAGAAGTTCAACACCACATGTGGGATGCTGATGTTTATCTGATCATTACTGCCAAGTTTGGCATGTGTTGGACATTTATATCCAAAGTTATTAAGGAAAAAACAACCGCCAATCAGCTCTCATTCTGTTGTTGCAGAAGCCAGGGCCGTTACTATGGCAACCTACACACCTGCCCCAGCTCTTTGATGTAGACGAGCCATCAAAGACCCAACCGACAAATTATTGTCCCAAAGTGTGGGGAAAACGGCTGTTTGATGCCCTGAGAGGGCCAAAATAGACCCTGAACAACTGCTTTATCTCAAAAACCCTAATTCATAAATACAAAATGAGCATATTTTCTGAGAGGAGAGGTTTGGTTGATCATGGTGATATATCTTTCATTTCCGTAGCTTGAAAAATGTGGGCATAGTATATATATATATATATATATATATACATATATACACCTTTCCTCATAGTTTTTTAAAAAAATGTTCCTCTCAATTTACGTTGAGAACGTATACTGAAAACCGTTTAGCACTACAAGTAACATGAAATGAAAGGGTGAAGATTATTTAACAATTTCATAAGAGTAACCTGTCTTCTCTTAACGTTCATATATATTCTGTAACTTACTTTTGTTACTTATACTATATGACCTACGACCTCTCAAGACACACCCATCATGACTTCTCATGTCACACATTAAAATGGCGTGACTTTTGACATCACAAGAGAAACCCAACCTGATTTCTGACTTCACAAAACACGTCAAATGTGACTTTTGACATCACAAAACACATCCGACATGATTTCTGAAATAACAAAACACACCTAACAAGACTTCTCACATCAAAAACCTATCCAAAAGGACTTCTGACATTACAAGATATATCCAACATGACCTCTGATGTAAAAAAACACACCTAATATGACCTCTGACCTCACAAAACACACCGGACCTGATTTCTGACATAAAACACATCCAACGTGATTTCTAATATCACAAAACACATCCAACATGCCTTTTAACATCACAAAACATATTGATCATGACTTCTGATGTTACAAATTGCAGCCCACATGGCTTCTGAAATCCCAAAACATATCTAACACAATTTCTGACATCACAATTCATAATTACTGAGTATATGTGTGATTTTCCCTGTTTATCTCTCTCTGATGGTTACCCTTCCCTTTCTGTGCTCAGGTTGAGGCGCTGCACAATGCTGGAGTCCTGACATACCTATCACCAATTCAACCTTGTTGTCCATGGCTCTTAGACACCAGTTCTTCCACTCATCGCCAGAAAGTTCCTGCTTCAATGTCGGTAACTGCCTACTCCAATGGACCCGGCCTAGTCTCAGCCTCCGCTGCCTTCAGCATTCCTGTTCTACTCCGTTTCTCCTGCACACCCGTCTGCACCGGATTGGATTTGGTATGTTACATCAGAAATCATGTTGAGTGTGTTCTGTGATGTCAGAAATCCTGTTGGATCTGTTTTCTGATGTCAAAAATCATGTCAGGTGTATCGTTTGAGGTCAGAGGTCATGTTTGATATGTTTTGTGCCACCTAGTATGTCAGAGGATGCTCTGCTCTTGTCAGGATTTGACAAGAATTATAAACAAAACTAGACAATTCCCGCGGCAGATGTGACAGCTTGGGCTGGGCCGTTGGGCTGATTCTACTGTGGCTTAATACAGAAGTTCAACACCACATGTGGGATGCTGATTTTTATCTGATCATTACTGCCAAGTTTGGCATGTGTTGGACATTTATATCCAAAGTTATTGAGGAAAAAACAACCGCCAATCAGCTCTCATTCTGTCGTTGCAGAAGCCAGGGCCGTTACTATGGCAACCTACACACCTGCCCCAGCTCTTTGATGTAGACGAGCCATCAAAGACCCAACCGACAAATTATTGTCCCAAAGTGTGGGGAAAACGGCTGTTTGATGCCCTGAGAGGGCCAAAATAGACCCTGAACAACTGCTTATAACTCAAAAACCCTAATTCATAATCACAAAATGAGCATATTTTCTGAGAGGAGAGGTTTGGTTGATCATGGTGATATATCTTTCATTTCCGTAGCTTGAAAAATGTGGGCATAGGATATATATATATATATATATATATATATATATATATATATATATATATTAGTGATGCACGATATATCGGCCAACCGATATATATCGGCCGATATGTCACGTTTTTTAACTTATCGGTATCGGTCCGATATCAACAAATTCTGGCCGATATGTCAACAATGTGCAGATTTAAACCTACAGTTAGTTGGGTCACTGTCTGCGTGTCTCTCTGCACGCGCTAAGCTAAGCTAAGCTAGCTGGTCCTAGCGGGCTCCTCCGTCACATCGCATCGCCCGAAAAGACAAAAAAAATGCGCGGAACATTGCTCCGGGGTGTCGGACGCCGTCCTGCCGCCTTCTCGTCGGTGGCCGCGGCGGAGGCGGAGGAGGCCGCTGTCTTTTCGGGCGATGCGATGTGACGGAGGAGCCGCTAGGACCAGCTAGCTTAGCTTAACGCGTCGCCGAGAGACACGCAGACAGTGACCCAACTAACTGTAGCGGTTTCTCCTAGCGGCTCCTCCGTCACATCGCATCGCCCGAAAAGACAAAAAAATGCGCGGAACGTTGCTCCGGGGTGTCGGACGCCGTCCTGCCCCCTCCTCCGCCGCGGCCGTCGACGTCGCCGCCTTCGCGGAGCTCCATCGGGTCCGCTCCGCCGTACTTCCTCTAACCACATGACAGAGTTTTACAGTGAGCCTTCCTTTAAATAAACAGCACTGTTGTGCTTTTCAAATGTACAGTGTTTTTTCTGGTCTGTACTAAATTTGTGACACTACAGAAAACTTTTTCTCTACATATATCGATATCGGCAAATATCGGTATCGGCAGTGACTGCCGATATGTATATCGGATATCGATATCGGCCGAAATTTTCACATCGGTGCATCCCTAATATATATATATATATATATATATACATATATACACCTTTCCTCATAGTTTTTTAAAAAAAAGTTCCTCTCAATTTACGTTGAGAACGTATACTGAAAACGTATACTGAAAACCGTTTAGCACTACAAGTAACATGAAATGAAAGGGTGAAGAATATTTAACAATTTCATAAGAGTAACCTGTCTTCTCTTAACATTCATATATATTCTGTAACTTACTTTTGTTACTTATATGACCTACGACCTCGCAAAACACACCCATCATGACTTCTCATGTCACACATTAAAATGGCGTGACTTTTGACATCACAAGAGAAACCCAACCTGATTTCTGACTTCACAAAACACGTCAAATGTGACTTTTGACATCACAAAACACATCCGACATGATTTCTGAAATAACAAAACACACCTAACAAGACTTCTCACATCAAAAACCTATCCAAAAGGACTTCTGACATTACAAGATATATCCAACATGACCTCTGATGTAAAAAAACACACCTAATATGACCTCTGACCTCACAAAACACACCGGACCTGATTTCTGACATAAAACACATCCAACGTGATTTCTAATATCACAAAACACATCCAACATGCCTTTTAACATCACAAAACATATTGATCATGACTTCTGATGTTACAAATTGCAGCCCACATGGCTTCTGAAATCCCAAAACATATCTAACACAATTTCTGACATCACAATTCATAATTACTGAGTATATGTGTGATTTTCCCTGTTTATCTCTCTCTGATGGTTACCCTTCCCTTTCTGTGCTCAGGTTGAGGCGCTGCACAATGCTGGAGTCCTGACATACCTATCACCAATTCAACCTTGTTGTCCACGGCTCTTAGACACCGGTTCTTCCACTCATCGCCAGAAAATTCCTGCTTCAATGTCGGTAACTGCCTACTCCAATGGACCCGGCCTAGTCTCAACCTCCGCTGCCATTAGTATTCCTGTTCTACTCCTTTTCTCCTGCACACCCGTCTGCACCGGATTGGATTTGGTATGTTACATCAGAAATCATGTTGAGTGTGTTCTGTGATGTCAGAAATCCTGTTGGATCTGTTTTCTGATGTCAAAAATCATGTCAGGTGTATCGTTTGAGGTCAGAGGTCATGTTTGATATGTTTTGTGCAACCTAGTATGTCAGAGGATGCTCTGCTCTTGTCAGGATTTGACAAGAATTATAAACAAAACTAGACAATTCCCGCGGCAGATGTGACAGCTCGGGCTGGGCCGTTGGGCTGATTCTACTGTGGCTTAATACAGAAGTTCAACACCACATGTGGGATGCTGATGTTTATCTGATCATTACTGCCAAGTTTGGCATGTGTTGGACATTTATATCCAAAGTTATTAAGGAAAAAACAACCGCCAATCAGCTCTCATTCTGTTGTTGCAGAAGCCAGGGCCGTTACTATGGCAACCTACACACCTGCCCCAGCTCTTTGATGTAGACGAGCCATCAAAGACCCAACCGACAAATTATTGTCCCAAAGTGTGGGGAAAACGGCTGTTTGATGCCCTGAGAGGGCCAAAATAGACCCTGAACAACTGCTTTATCTCAAAAACCCTAATTCATAAATACAAAATGAGCATATTTTCTGAGAGGAGAGGTTTGGTTGATCATGGTGATATATCTTTCATTTCCGTAGCTTGAAAAATGTGGGCATAGTATATATATATATATATATATATATACATATATACACCTTTCCTCATAGTTTTTTAAAAAAATGTTCCTCTCAATTTACGTTGAGAACGTATACTGAAAACCGTTTAGCACTACAAGTAACATGAAATGAAAGGGTGAAGATTATTTAACAATTTCATAAGAGTAACCTGTCTTCTCTTAACGTTCATATATATTCTGTAACTTACTTTTGTTACTTATACTATATGACCTACGACCTCTCAAGACACACCCATCATGACTTCTCATGTCACACATTAAAATGGCGTGACTTTTGACATCACAAGAGAAACCCAACCTGATTTCTGACTTCACAAAACACGTTAAATGTGACTTTTGACATCACAAAACACATCCGACATGATTTCTGAAATAACAAAACACACCTAACAAGACTTCTCACATCCAAAACCTATCCAAAAGGACTTCTGACATTACAAGATATATCCAACATGACCTCTGGTGTAAAAAAACACACACCTAATATGACCTCTGACCTCACAAAACACACCGGACCTGATTTCTGACATAAAACACATCCAACGTGATTTCTAATATCACAAAACACATCCAACATGCCTTTTAACATCACAAAACATATTGATCATGACTTCTGATGTTACAAATTGCAGCCCACATAGCTTCTGAAATCCCAAAACATATCTAACACAATTTCTGACATCACAATTCATAATTACTGAGTATATGTGTGATTTTCCCTGTTTATCTCTCTCTGATGGTTACCCTTCCCTTTCTGTGCTCAGGTTGAGGCGCTGCACAATGCTGGAGTCCTGACATACCTATCACCAATTCAACCTTGTTGTCCACGGCTCTTAGACATTGGTTCTTCCACTCATCGCCAGAAAGTTCCTGCTTCAATGTCGGTAACTGCCTACTCCAATGGACCCGGCCTAGTCTCAACCTCCGCTGCCTTCAGCATTCCTGTTCTACTCCGTTTCTCCTGCACACCTGTCTGCACCGGATTGGATTTGGTATGTTACATCAGAAATCATGTTGAGTGTGTTCTGTGATGTCAGAAATCCTGTTGGTACTGTTTTCTGATGTCAAAAATCATGTCAGGTGTATCGTTTGAGGTCAGAGGTCATGTTTGATATGTTTTGTGCCACCTAGTATGTCAGAGGATGCTCTGCTCTTGTCAGGATTTGACAAGAATTATAAACAAAACTAGACAATTCCCGCGGCAGATGTGACAGCTCGGGCTGGGCCGTTGGGCTGATTCTATTGTGGCTTAATACAGAAGTTCAACACCACATGTGGGATGCTGATGTTTATCTGATCATTACTGCCAAGTTTGGCATGTGTTAGACATTTATATCCAAAGTTATTAAGGAAAAAACAACCGCCAATCAGCTCTCATTCTGTTGTTGCAGAAGCCAGGGCCGTTACTATGGCAACCTACACACCTGCCCCAGCTCTTTGATGTAGACGAGCCATCAAAGACCCAACCGACAAATTATTGTCCGAAAGTGTGGGGAAAACGGCTGTTTGATGCCCTGAGAGGGCCAAAATAGACCCTGAACAACTGCTTATAAATCAAAAACCCTAATTCATAAATACAAAATGAGCATATTTTCTGAGAGGAGAGGTTTGGTTGATCATGGTGATATATCTTTCATTTCCGTAGCTTGAAAAATGTGGGCATAGGATATATATATATATATATACATATATATATATATATATATATACATATATATATATATATATATACATATATACACCTTTCCTCATAGTTTTTTAAAAAAATATTCCTCTCAATTTACGTTGAGAACGTATACTGAAAACGTATACTGAAAACCATTTAGCACTACAAGTTACATGAAATTAAAGGGTGAAGATTATTTAACAATTTCATAAGAGTAACCTGTCTTCTCTTAACGTTCATATAAATTCTGTAACTTACTTTTGTTACTTATACTATATGACCTACGACCTCTCAAGACACACCCATCATGACTTCTCATGTCACACATTAAAATGGCGTGACTTTTGACATCACAAGAGAAACCCAACCTGATTTCTGACTTCACAAAACACGTCAAATGTGACTTTTGACATCACAAAACACATCCGACATGATTTCTGAAATAACAAAACACACCTAACAAGACTTCTCACATCAAAAACCTATCCAAAAGGACTTCTGACATTACAAGATATATCCAACATGACCTCTGATGTAAAAAAACACACCTAATATGACCTCTGACCTCACAAAACACACCGGACCTGATTTCTGACATAAAACACATCCAACGTGATTTCTAATATCACAAAACACATCCAACATGCCTTTTAACATCACAAAACATATTGATCATGACTTCTGATGTTACAAATTGCAGCCCACATGGCTTCTGAAATCCCAAAACATATCTAACACAATTTCTGACATCACAATTCATAATTACTGAGTATATGTGTGATTTTCCCTGTTTATCTCTCTCTGATGGTTACCCTTCCCTTTCTGTGCTCAGGTTGAGGCGCTGCACAATGCTGGAGTCCTGACATACCTATCACCAATTCAACCTTGTTGTCCATGGCTCTTAGACACCGGTTCTTCCACTCATCGCCAGAAAGTTCCTGCTTCAATGTCGGTAACTGCCTACTCCAATGGACCCGGCCTAGTCTCAACCTCCGCTGCCTTCAGCATTCCTGTTCTACTCCGTTTCTCCTGCACACCTGTCTGCACCGGATTGGATTTGGTATGTTACATCAGAAATCATGTTTAGTGTGTTCTGTGATGTCAGAAATCCTGTTGGATCTGTTTTCTGATGTCAAAAATCATGTCAGGTGTATCGTTTGAGGTCAGAGGTCATGTTTGATATGTTTTGTGCCACCTAGTATGTCAGAGGATGCTCTGCTCTTGTCAGGATTTGACAAGAATTATAAACAAAACTAGACAATTCCCGCGGCAGATGTGACAGCTTGGGCTAGGTTGTTGGGCTGATTCTACTGTGGCTTAATACAGAAGTTCAACACCACATGTGGGATGCTGATGTTTATCTGATCATTACTGCCAAGTTTGGCATGTGTTGGACATTTATATCCAAAGTTATTAAGGAAAAAACAACCGCCAATCAGCTCTCATTCTGTTGTTGCAGAAGCCAGGGCCGTTACTATGGCAACCTACACACCTGCCCCAGCTCTTTGATGTAGACGAGCCATCAAAGACCCAACCGACAAATTATTGTCCCAAAGTGTGGGGAAAACGGCTGTTTGATGCCCTGAGAGGGCCAAAATAGACCCTGAACAACTGCTTATAAATCAAAAACCCTAATTCATAAATACAAAATGAGCATATTTTCTGAGAGGAGAGGTTTGGTTGATCATGGTGATATATCTTTCATTTCCGTAGCTTGAAAAATGTGGGCATAGGATATATATATATATATATATATATATATATATATGTATATATATATATGTATATATATACATATATACACCTTTCCTCATAGTTTTTAAAAAAAATGTTCCTCTCAATTTACGTTGAGAACGTATACTGAAAACCGTTTAGCACTACAAGTAACATTAAATGAAAGGGTGAAGATTATTTAACAATTTCATAAGAGTAACCTGTCTTCTCTCAACGTTCATACATATTCTGTAACTTACTTTTGTTACTTATACTATATGACCTACGACCTCTCAACACACACTTATCATGACTTCTCATGTCACACATTAAAATGGCGTGACTTTTGACATCACAAGAGAAACCCAACCTGATTTCTGACTTCACAAAACACGTCAAATGTGACTTTTGACATCACAAAACACATCCGACATGATTTCTGAAATAACAAAACACACCTAACAAGACTTCTCACATCAAAAACCTATCCAAAAGGACTTCTGACATTACAAGATATATCCAACATGACCTCTGATGTAAAAAAACACACCTAATATGACCTCTGACCTCACAAAACACACCGGACCTGATTTCTGACATAAAACACATCCAACGTGATTTCTAATATCACAAAACACATCCAACATGCCTTTTAACATCACAAAACATATTGATCATGACTTCTGATGTTACAAATTGCAGCCCACATGGCTTCTGAAATCCCAAAACATATCTAACACAATTTCTGACATCACAATTCATAATTACTGATATATGTGTGATTTTCCCTGTTTATCTCTCTCTGATGGTTACCCTTCCCTTTCTGTGCTCAGGTTGAGGCGCTGCACAATGCTGGAGTCCTGACATACCTATCACCAATTCAACCTTGTTGTCCATGGCTCTTAGACACAGGTTCTTCCACTCATCGCCAGAAAGTCTCTGCTTCAATGTCGGTAACTGCCTACTCCAATGGACCGGGCCTAGTCTCAACCTCCACTGCCTTCAGCATTCCTGTTCTACTCCGTTTCTCCTGCACACCCGTCTGCACCGGATTGGATTTGGTATGTTACATCAGAAATCATGTTGAGTGTGTTCTGTGATGTCAGAAATCCTGTTGGATCTGTTTTCTGATGTCAAAAATCATGTCAGGTGTATCGTTTGAGGTCAGAGGTCATGTTTGATATGTTTTGTGCCACCTAGTATGTCAGAGGATGCTCTGCTCTTGTCAGGATTTGACAAGAATTATAAACAAAACTAGACAATTCCCGCGGCAGATGTGACAGCTCGGGCTGGGTCGTTGGGCTGATTCTACTGTGGCTTAATACAGAAGTTCAACACCACATGTGGGATGCTGATGTTTATCTGATCATTACTGCCAAGTTTGGCATGTGTTGGACATTTATATCCAAAGTTATTAAGGAAAAAACAACCGCCAATCAGCTCTCATTCTGTTGTTGCAGAAGCCAGGGCCGTTACTATGGCAACCTACACACCTGCCCCAGCTCTTTGATGTAGACGAGCCATCAAAGACCCAACCGACAAATTATTGTCCCAAAGTGTGGGGAAAACGGCTGTTTGATGCCCTGAGAGGGCCAAAATAGACCCTGAACAACTGCTTATAAATCAAAAACCCTAATTCATAAATACAAAATGAGCATATTTTCTGAGAGGAGAGGTTTGGTTGATCATGGTGATATATCTTTCATTTCCGTAGCTTGAAAAATGTGGGCATAGGATATATATATATATATATATATATATGTATATATATATATGTATATATATACATATATACACCTTTCCTCATAGTTTTTAAAAAAAATGTTCCTCTCAATTTACGTTGAGAACGTATACTGAAAACCGTTTAGCACTACAAGTAACATTAAATGAAAGGGTGAAGATTATTTAACAATTTCATAAGAGTAACCTGTCTTCTCTCAACGTTCATACATATTCTGTAACTTACTTTTGTTACTTATACTATATGACCTACGACCTCTCAACACACACTTATCATGACTTCTCATGTCACACATTAAAATGGCGTGACTTTTGACATCACAAGAGAAACCCAACCTGATTTCTGACTTCACAAAACACGTCAAATGTGACTTTTGACATCACAAAACACATCCGACATGATTTCTGAAATAACAAAACACACCTAACAAGACTTCTCACATCAAAAACCTATCCAAAAGGACTTCTGACATTACAAGATATATCCAACATGACCTCTGATGTAAAAAAACACACCTAATATGACCTCTGACCTCACAAAACACACCGGACCTGATTTCTGACATAAAACACATCCAACGTGATTTCTAATATCACAAAACACATCCAACATGCCTTTTAACATCACAAAACATATTGATCATGACTTCTGATGTTACAAATTGCAGCCCACATGGCTTCTGAAATCCCAAAACATATCTAACACAATTTCTGACATCACAATTCATAATTACTGAGTATATGTGTGATTTTCCCTGTTTATCTCTCTCTGATGGTTACCCTTCCCTTTCTGTGCTCAGGTTGAGGCGCTGCACAATGCTGGAGTCCTGACATACCTATCACCAATTCAACCTTGTTGTCCATGGCTCTTAGACACAGGTTCTTCCACTCCTCGCCAGAAAGTCTCTGCTTCAATGTCGGTAACTGCCTACTCCAATGGACCGGGCCTAGTCTCAACCTCCGCTGCCTTCAGCATTCCTGTTCTACTCCGTTTCTCCTGCACACCCGTCTGCACCGGATTGGATTTGGTATGTTACATCAGAAATCATGTTGAGTGTGTTCTGTGATGTCAGAAATCCTGTTGGATCTGTTTTCTGATGTCAAAAATCATGTCAGGTGTATCGTTTGAGGTCAGAGGTCATGTTTGATATGTTTTGTGCCACCTAGTATGTCAGAGGATGCTCTGCTCTTGTCAGGATTTGACAAGAATTATAAACAAAACTAGACAATTCCCGCGGCAGATGTGACAGCTCGGGCTGGGTCGTTGGGCTGATTCTACTGTGGCTTAATACAGAAGTTCAACACCACATGTGGGATGCTGATGTTTATCTGATCATTACTGCCAAGTTTGGCATGTGTTGGACATTTATATCCAAAGTTATTAAGGAAAAAACAACCGCCAATCAGCTCTCATTCTGTTGTTGCAGAAGCCAGGGCCGTTACTATGGCAACCTACACACCTGCCCCAGCTCTTTGATGTAGACGAGCCATCAAAGACCCAACCGACAAATTATTGTCCCAAAGTGTGGGGAAAACGGCTATTTGATGCCCTGAGAGGGCCAAAATAGACCCTGAACAACTGCTTATAACTCAAAAACCCTAATTCATAAATTCAAAATGAGTATATTTTCTGAGAGGAGAGGTTTGGTTGATCATGGTGATATATCTTTCATTTCCGTAGCTTGAAAAATGTGGGCATAGGATATATATATATATATATATATATATATATATATATATATATATATATATATATATATATATATATATATATATACATATATACACCTTTCCTCATAGTTTTTAAAAAAAATGTTCCTCTAAATTTAAGTTGAGAACGTATACTGAAAACCGTTTAGCACTACAAGTAACATGAAATGAAAGGGTGAAGATTATTTAACAATTTCATAAGAGTAACCTGTCTTCTCTCAACGTTCATACATATTCTGTAACTTACTTTTGTTACTTATACTATATGACGTACGACCTCTCAACACACACTTATCATGACTTCTCATGTCACACATTAAAATAGCGTGACTTTTGACATCACAAGAGAAACCCAACCTGATTTCTGACTTCACAAAACACGTCAAATGTGACTTTTGACATCACAAAACACATCCGACATGATTTCTGAAATAACAAAAAACACCTAACAAGACTTCTCACATCAAAAACCTATCCAAAAGGACTTCTGACATTACAAGATATATCCAACATGACCTCTGATGTAAAAAAACACACCTAATATGACCTCTGATGTCACAAAACACACCGGACCTGATTTCTGACATAAAACACATCCAACGTGATTTCTAATAACACAAAACATATCCAACATGCCTTTTAACATCACAAAACATATTGATCATGACTTCTGATGTTACAAATTGCAGCCCACATGGCTTCTGAAATCCCAAAACATATCTAACACAATTTCTGACATCACAATTCATAATTACTGAGTATATGTGTGATTTTCCCTGTTTATCTCTCTCTGATGGTTACCCTTCCCTTTCTCTGCTCAGGTTGAGGCGCTGCACAATGCTGGAGTCCTGACATACCTATCACCAATTCAACCTTGTTGTCCACGGCTCTTAGACACCGGTTCTTCCACTCATCGCCAGAAAGTTCCTGCTTCAATGTCGGTAACTGCCTACTCCAATGGACCCGGCCTAGTCTCAACCTCTGCTGCCTTCAGCATTCCTGTTCTACTCCGTTTCTCCTGCACACCCGTCTGCACCGGATTGGATTTGGTATGTTACATCAGAAATCATGTTGAGTGTGTTCTGTGATGTCAGAAATCCTGTTGGATCTGTTTTCTGATGTCAAAAATCATGTCAGGTGTATCGTTTGAGGTCAGAGGTCATGTTTGATATGTTTTGTGCCACCTAGTATGTCAGAGGATGCTCTGCTCTTGTCAGGATTTGACAAGAATTATAAACAAAACTAGACAATTCCCGCGGCAGATGTGACAGCTCGGGCTGGGCCGTTGGGCTGATTCTACTTTGGCTTAATACAGAAGTTCAACACCACATGTGGGATGCTGATGTTTATCTGATCATTACTGCCAAGTTTGGCATGTGTTGGACATTTATATCCAAAGTTATTAAGGAAAAAACAACCGCCAATCAGCTCTCATTCTGTTGTTGCAGAAGCCAGGGCCGTTACTATGGCAACCTACACACCTGCCCCAGCTCTTTGATGTAGACGAGCCATCAAAGACCCAACCGACAAATTATTGTCCCAAGGTGTGGGGAAAACGGCTGTTTGATGCCCTGAGAGGGCCAAAATAGACCCTGAACAACTGCTTATAACTAAAAAACCCTAATTCATAAATACAAAATGAGCATATTTTCTGAGAGGAGAGGTTTGGTTGATCATGGTGATATATCTTTCATTTCCGTAGCTTGAAAAATGTGGGCATAGGATATATATATATATATATATACATATATACACCTTTCCTCATAGTTTTTAAAAAAAATATTCCTCTCAATTTACGTTGAGAACGTATACTGAAAACGTATACTGAAAACCATTTAGCACTACAAGTAACATGAAATGAAAGGGTGAAGATTATTTAACAATTTCATAAGAGTAACCTGTCTTCTCTTAACGTTCATATATATTCTGTAACTTACTTTTGTTACTTATACTATATGACCTACGACCTCTCAAGACACACCCATCATGACTTCTCATGTCACACATTAAAATGGCGTGACTTTTGACATCACAAGAGAAACCCAACCTGATTTCTGACTTCACAAAACACGTCAAATGTGACTTTTGACATCACAAAACACATCCGACATGATTTCTGAAATAACAAAACACACCTAACAAGACTTCTCACATCAAAAACCTATCCAAAAGGACTTCTGACATTACAAGATATATCCAACATGACCTCTGATGTAAAAAAAACACACCTAATATGACCTCTGACCTCACAAAACACACCGGACCTGATTTCTGACATAAAACACATCCAACGTGATTTCTAATATCACAAAACACATCCAACATGCCTTTTAACATCACAAAACATATTGATTATGACTTCTGATGTTACAAATTGCAGCCCACATGGCTTCTGAAATCCCAAAACATATCTAACACAATTTCTGACATCACAATTCATAATTACTGAGTATATGTGCGATTTTCCCTGTTTATCTCTCTCTGATGGTTACCCTTCCCTTTCTGTGCTCAGGTTGAGGCGCTGCACAATGCTGGAGTCCTGACATACCTATCACCAATTCAACCTTGTTGTCCATGGCTCTTAGACACAGGTTCTTCCACTCATCACCAGAAAGTCTCTGCTTCAATGTCGGTAACTGCCTACTCCAATGGACCGGGCCTAGTCTCAACCTCCGCTGCCTTCAGCATTCCTGTTCTACTCCGTTTCTCCTGCACACCCGTCTGCACCGGATTGGATTTGGTATGTTACATCAGAAATCATGTTGAGTGTGTTCTGTGATGTCAGAAATCCTGTTGGATCTGTTTTCTGATGTCAAAAATCATGTCAGGTGTATCGTTTGAGGTCAGAGGTCATGTTTGATATGTTTTGTGCCACCTAGTATGTCAGAGGATGCTCTGCTCTTGTCAGGATTTGACAAGAATTATAAACAAAACTAGACAATTCCCGCGGCAGATGTGACAGCTCGGGCTGGGTCGTTGGGCTGATTCTACTGTGGCTTAATACAGAAGTTCAACACCACATGTGGGATGCTGATGTTTATCTGATCATTACTGCCAAGTTTGGCATGTGTTGGACATTTATATCCAAAGTTATTAAGGAAAAAACAACCGCCAATCAGCTCTCATTCTGTTGTTGCAGAAGCCAGGGCCGTTACTATGGCAACCTACACACCTGCCCCAGCTCTTTGATGTAGACGAGCCATCAAAGACCAAACCGACAAATTATTGTCCCAAAGTGTGGGGAAAACGGCTATTTGATGCCCTGAGAGGGCCAAAATAGACCCTGAACAACTGCTTATAACTCAAAAACCCTAATTCATAAATTCAAAATGAGTATATTTTCTGAGAGGAGAGGTTTGGTTGATCATGGTGATATATCTTTCATTTCCGTAGCTTGAAAAATGTGGGCATAGGATATATATATATATATATATATATATATATATATATATATATATATATGTATATATATATATATATATATACATATATACACCTTTCCTCATAGTTTTTTAAAAAAATGTTCCTCTAAATTTAAGTTGAGAACGTATACTGAAAACCGTTTAGCACTACACGTAACATGAAATGAAAGGGTGAAGATTATTTAACAATTTCATAAGAGTAACCTGTCTTCTCTCAACGTTCATATATATTCTGTAACTTACTTTTGTTACTTATACTATATGACCTACGACCTCTCAACACAAACTTATCATGACTTCTCATGTCACACATTAAAATGGCGTGACTTTTGACATCACAAGAGAAACCCAACCTGATTTCTGACTTCACAAAACACGTCAAATGTGACTTTTGACATCACAAAACACATCCGACATGATTTCTGAAATAACAAAACACACCTAACAAGACTTCTCACATCAAAAACCTATCCAAAAGGACTTCTGACATTACAAGATATATCCAACATGACCTCTGATGTAAAAAAACACACCTAATATGACCTCTGATGTCACAAAACACACCGGACCTGATTTCTGACATAAAACACATCCAACGTGATTTCTAATAACACAAAACACATCCAACATGCCTTTTAACATCACAAAACATATTGATCATGACTTCTGATGTTACAAATTGCAGCCCACATGGCTTCTGAAATCCCAAAACATATCTAACACAATTTCTGACATCACAATTCATAATTACTGAGTATATGTGTGATTTTCCCTGTTTATCTCTCTCTGATGGTTACCCTTCCCTTTCTCTGCTCAGGTTGAGGCGCTGCACAATGCTGGAGTCCTGACATACCTATCACCAATTCAACCTTGTTGTCCACGGCTCTTAGACACCGGTTCTTCCACTCATCGCCAGAAAGTTCCTGCTTCAATGTCGGTAACTGCCTACTCCAATGGACCCGGCCTAGTCTCAACCTCCGCTGCCTTCAGCATTCCTGTTCTACTCCGTTTCTCCTGCACACCCGTCTGCACCGGATTGGATTTGGTATGTTACATCAGAAATCATGTTGAGTGTGTTCTGTGATGTCAGAAATCCTGTTGGATCTGTTTTCTGATGTCAAAAATCATGTCAGGTGTATCGTTTGAGGTCAGAGGTCATGTTTGATATGTTTTGTGCCACCTAGTATGTCAGAGGATGCTCTGCTCTTGTCAGGATTTGACAAGAATTATAAACAAAACTAGACAATTCCCGCGGCAGATGTGACAGCTCGGGCTGGGCCGTTGGGCTGATTCTACTGTGGCTTAATACAGAAGTTCAACACCACATGTGGGATGCTGATGTTTATCTGATCATTACTGCCAAGTTTGGCATGTGTTGGACATTTATATCCAAAGTTATTAAGGAAAAAACAACCGCCAATCAGCTCTCATTCTGTTGTTGCAGAAGCCAGGGCCGTTACTATGGCAACCTACACACCTGCCCCAGCTCTTTGATGTAGACGAGCCATCAAAGACCCAACCGACAAATTATTGTCCCAAAGTGTGGGGAAAACGGCTGTTTGATGCCCTGAGAGGGCCAAAATAGACCCTGAACAACTGCTTATAACTCAAAAACCCTAATTCATAAATACAAAATGAGCATATTTTCTGAGAGGAGAGGTTTGGTTGATCATGGTGATATATCTTTCATTTCCGTAGCTTGAAAAATGTGGGCATAGGATATATATATATATATATATATATATATACATATATATATATATATATATATACATATATACACCTTTCCTCATAGTTTTTAAAAAAAATATTCCTCTCAATTTACGTTGAGAACGTATACTGAAAACGTATACTGAAAACCATTTAGCACTACAAGTAACATGAAATGAAAGGGTGAAGATTATTTAACAATTTCATAAGAGTAACCTGTCTTCTCTTAACGTTCATATATATTCTGTAACTTACTTTTGTTACTTATACTATATGACCTACGACCTCTCAAGACACACCCATCATGACTTCTCATGTCACACATTAAAATGGCGTGACTTTTGACATCACAAGAGAAACCCGACCTGATTTCTGACTTCACAAAACACGTCAAATGTGACTTTTGACATCACAAAACACATCCGACATGATTTCTGAAATAACAAAACACACCTAACAAGACTTCTCACATCAAAAACCTATCCAAAAGGACTTCTGACATTACAAGATATATCCAACATGACCTCTGATGTAAAAAAACACACCTAATATGACCTCTGACCTCACAAAACACACCGGACCTGATTTCTGACATAAAACACATCCAACGTGATTTCTAATATCACAAAACACATCCAACATGCCTTTTAACATCACAAAACATATTGATCATGACTTCTGATGTTACAAATTGCAGCCCACATGGCTTCTGAAATCCCAAAACATATCTAACACAATTTCTGACATCACAATTCATAATTACTGAGTATATGTGTGATTTTCCCTGTTTATCTCTCTCTGATGGTTACCCTTCTCTTTCTCTGCTCAGGTTGAGGCGCTGCACAATGCTGGAGTCCTGACATACCTATCACCAATTCAACCTTGTTGTCCACGGCTCTTAGACACCGGTTCTTCCACTCATCGCCAGAAGGTTCCTGCTTCAATGTCGGTAACTGCCTACTCCAATGGACCCGGCCTAGTCTCAACCTCCGCTGCCTTCAGCATTCCTGTTCTACTCCGTTTTTCCTGCACACCCGTCTGCACCGGATTGGATTTGGTATGTTACATCAGAAATCATGTTGAGTGTGTTCTGTGATGTCAGAAATCCTGTTGGATCTGTTTTCTGATGTCAAAAATCATGTCAGGTGTATCGTTTGAGGTCAGAGGTCATGTTTGATATGTTTTGTGCCACCTAGTATGTCAGAGGATGCTCTGCTCTTGTCAGGATTTTGACAAGAATTATAAACAAAACTAGACAATTCCCGCGGCAGATGTGACAGCTCGGGCTGGGTTGTTGGGCTGATTCTACTGTGGCTTAATACAGAAGTTCAACACCACATGTGGGATGCTGATGTTTATCTGATCATTACTGCCAAGTTTGGCATGTGTTGGACATTTATATCCAAAGTTATTAAGGAAAAAACAACCGCCAATCAGCTCTCATTCTGTTGTTGCAGAAGCCAGGGCCGTTACTATGGCAACCTACACACCTGCCCCAGCTCTTTGATGTAGACGAGCCATCAAAGACCCAACCGACAAATTATTGTCCCAAAGTGTGGGGAAAACGGCTATTTGATGCCCTGAGAGGGCCAAAATAGACCCTGAACAACTGCTTATAACTCAAAAACCCGAATTCATAAATACAAAATGAGCATATTTTCTGAGAGGAGAGTTTTGGTTGATCATGGTGATATATCTTTCATTTTCGTAGCTTGAAAAATGTGGGCATAGGATATATATATATATATATATATATATATATATATATATACATATATACACCTTTCCTCATAGTTTTTTAAAAAAATGTTCCTCTCAATTTACGTTGAGAACGTATACTGAAAACGTATACTGAAAACCTTTTAGCACTACAAGTAACATGAAATGAAAGGGTGAAGATTATTTAACAATTTCATAAGAGTAACCTGTCTTCTCTTAACGTTCATATATATTCTGTAACTTACTTTTGTTACTTATACTATATGACCTACGACCTCTCAAGACACAACCATCATGACTTCTCATGTCACACATTAAAATGGCGTGACTTTTGACATCACAAGAGAAACCCAACCTGATTTCTGACTTCACAAAACACGTCAAATGTGACTTTTGACATCACAAAACACATCCGACATGATTTCTGAAATAACAAAACACACCTAACAAGACTTCTCACATCAAACACCTATCCAAAAGGATTTCTGACATTACAAGATATATCCAACATGACCTCTGATGTAAAAAAACACACCTAATATGACCTCTGACCTCACAAAACAAACCGGACCTGATTTCTGACATAAAACACATCCAACGTGATTTCTAATATCACAAAACACATCCAACATGCCTTTTAACATCACAAAACATATTGATCATGACTTCTGATGTTACAAATTGCAGCCCACATGGCTTCTGAAATCCCAAAACATATTTAACACAATTTCTGACATCACAATTCATAATTACTGAGTATATGTGTGATTTTCCCTGTTTATCTCTCTCTGATGGTTACCCTTCCCTTTCTCTGCTCAGGTTGAGGCGCTGCACAATGCTGGAGTCCTGACATACCTATCACCAATTCAACCTTGTTGTCCACGGCTCTTAGACACCGGTTCTTCCACTCATCGCCAGAAAGTTCCTGCTTCAATGTCGGTAACTGCCTACTCCAATGGACCCGGCCTAGTCTCAACCTCCGCTGCCTTCAGCATTCCTGTTCTACTCCGTTTCTCCTGCACACCCGTCTGCACCGGATTGGATTTGGTATGTTACATCAGAAATCATGTTGAGTGTGTTCTGTGATGTCAGAAATCCTGTTGGATCTGTTTTCTGATGTCAAAAATCATGTCAGGTGTATCGTTTGAGGTCAGAGGTCATGTTTGATATGTTTTGTGCCACCTAGTATGTCAGAGGATGCTCTGCTCTTGTCAGGATTTGACAAGAATTATAAACAAAACTAGACAATTCCCGCGGCAGATGTGACAGCTCGGGCTGGGCCGTTGGGCTGATTCTACTGTGGCTTAATACAGAAGTTCAACACCACATGTGGGATGCTGATGTTTATCTGATCATTACTGCCAAGTTTGGCATGTGTTGGACATTTATATCCAAAGTTATTAAGGAAAAAACAACCGCCAATCAGCTCTCATTCTGTTGTTGCTGAAGCCAGGGCCGTTACTATGGCAACCTACACACCTGCCCCAGCTCTTTGATGTAGACGAGCCATCAAAGACCCAACCGACAAATTATTGTCCCAAAGTGTGGGGAAAACGGCTATTTGATGCCCTGAGAGGGCCAAAATAGACCCTGAACAACTGCTTATAACTCAAAAAACCCTAATTCATAAATACAAAATGAGCATATTTTCTGAGAGGAGAGGTTTGGTTGATCATGGTGATATATCTTTCATTTCCGTAGCTTGAAAAATGTGGGCATAGGATATATATATATATATACATATATATATATACATATATACACCTTTCCTCATAGTTTTTTAAAAAAATGTTCCTCTCAATTTACGTTGAGAACGTATACTGAAAACGTATACTGAAAACCGTTTAGCACTACAAGTAACATGAAATGAAAGGGTGAAGATTATTTAACAATTTCATAAGAGTAACCTGTCTTCTCTTAACGTTCATATATATTCTGTAACTTACTTTTGTTACTTATACTATATGACCTACGACCTCTCAAGACACACCCATCATGACTTCTCATGTCACACATTAAAATGGCGTGACTTTTGACATCACAAGAGAAACCCAACCTGATTTCTGACTTCACAAAACACGTCAAATGTGACTTTTGACATCACAAAACACATCCGACATGATTTATGAAATAACAAAACACACCTAACAAGACTTCTCACATCAAAAACCTATCCAAAAGGATTTCTGACATTACAAGATATATCCAACATGACCTCTGATGTAAAAAAACACACCTAATATGACCTCTGACCTCACAAAACAAACCGGACCTGATTTCTGACATAAAACACATCCAACGTGATTTCTAATATCACAAAACACATCCAACATGCCTTTTAACATCACAAAACATATTGATCATGACTTCTGATGTTACAAATTGCAGCCCAAATGGCTTCTGAAATCCCAAAACATATTTAACACAATTTCTGACATCACAATTCATAATTACTGAGTATATGTGTGATTTTCCCTGTTTATCTCTCTCTGATGGTTACCCTTCCCTTTCTCTGCTCAGGTTGAGGCGCTGCACAATGCTGGAGTCCTGACATACCTATCACCAATTCAACCTTGTTGTCCACGGCTCTTAGACACCGGTTCTTCCACTCATCGCCAGAAAGTTCCTGCTTCAATGTCGGTAACTGCCTACTCCAATGGACCCGGCCTAGTCTCAACCTCCGCTGCCTTCAGCATTCCTGTTCTACTCCGTTTCTCCTGCACACCCGTCTGCACCGGATTGGATTTGGTATGTTACATCAGAAATCATGTTGAGTGTGTTCTGTGATGTCAGAAATCCTGTTGGATCTGTTTTCTGATGTCAAAAATCATGTCAGGTGTATCGTTTGAGGTCAGAGGTCATGTTTGATATGTTTTGTGCCACCTAGTATGTCAGAGGATGCTCTGCTCTTGTCAGGATTTGACAAGAATTATAAACAAAACTAGACAATTCCCGCGGCAGATGTGACAGCTCGGGCTGGGCCGTTGGGCTGATTCTACTGTGGCTTAATACAGAAGTTCAACACCACATGTGGGATGCTGATGTTTATCTGATCATTACTGCCAAGTTTGGCATGTGTTGGACATTTATATCCAAAGTTATTAAGGAAAAAACAACCGCCAATCAGCTCTCATTCTGTTGTTGCAGAAGCCAGGGCCATTACTATGGCAACCTAGCTCTTTGATGTAGACGAGCCATCAAAGACCCAACCGACAAATTATTGTCCCAAAGTGTGGGGAAAACGGCTGTTTGATGCCCTGAAAGGGCCAAAATAGACCCTGAACAACTGCTTATAACTCAAAAACCCTAATTCATAAATACAAAATGAGCATATTTTCTGAGAGGAGAGGTTTGGTTGATCATGGTGATATATCTTTCATTTCCGTAGCTTGAAAAATGTGGGCATAGGATATATATATATATATACATATATATATATATATATATACACCTTTCCTCATAGTTTTTAAAAAAAATATTCCTCTCAATTTACGTTGAGAACGTATACTGAAAACGTATATATATATGTATATATATATATATATATATATATATATATATACACATACATATATACACCTTTCCTCATAGTTTTTTAAAAAAATGTTCCTCTCAATTTATGTTGAGAACGTATACTGAAAACCGTTTAGCACTACAAGTAACATGAAATGAAAGGGTGAAGATTATTTAACAATTTCATAAGAGTAACCTGTCTTCACTTAACGTTCATATATATTCTGTAACTTACTTTGGTTACTTATACTATATGACCTACGACCTCTCAAGACACACCCATCATGACTTCTCATGTCACACATTAAAATGGCGTGACTTTTGACATCACAAGAGAAACCCAACCTGATTTCTGACTTCACAAAACACGTCAAATGTGACTTTTGACATCACAAAACACATCCGACATGATTTCTGAAATAACAAAACACACCTAACAAGACTTCTCACATCAAAAACCTATCCAAAAGGACTTCTGACATTACAAGATATATCCAACATGACCTCTGATGTAAAAAAACACACCTAATATGACCTCTGACCTCACAAAACACACCGGACCTGATTTCTGACATAAAACACATCCAACGTGATTTCTAATATCACAAAACACATCCAACATGCCTTGACCAGCATGACCTCTGATGTAAAAAAAACACATCCAATATCAAAAACCTATCCAAAAGGACTTCTGACATTACAAGATATATCCAACATGACCTCTGATGTAAAAAAACACACCTAATATGACCTCTGACCTCACAAAACACACCGGAACTGATTTCTGACATAAAACACATCCAACGTGATTTCTAATATCACAAAACACATCCAACATGCCTTGACCAGCATGACCTCTGATGTAAAAAAAACACATCCAATATCAAAAACCTATCCAAAAGGACTTCTGACATTACAAGATATATCCAACATGACCTCTGATGTAAAAAAACACACCTAATATGACCTCTGACCTCACAAAACACACCGGAACTGATTTCTGACATAAAACACATCCAACGTGATTTCTAATATCACAAAACACATCCAACATGCCTTGACCAGCATGACCTCTGATGTAAAAAAAACACATCCAATATGACCTCAGACCTCACGTAACATACTGGACATGACTTCTGACATCACAAAACACATCCAATGTGATTGGTGATATCGCAAAACACATCCAACATGACTTCTAACATCAAAAAACACACTGACCATGACTTCTCTTCTCTTGCTACTCTTCTTACACTCATTGCCAGAAAGGCAAGGCCTCGTCTCTGCCTCCGTCGCCTTCAGCATTGATGTTCTACTACATTTCTCCTGAACACCCGTCTGCACCGGATTGGATTTGTCTTCTGTTACATCAGAAGTCATGTTGAGTGTGTTATGTGATGTCAGAAATCCTGTTGGATCGATTTTCTGATGTCAAAATACATGTCAGGTTTACTTTTTGAGGTCAGAGGTCATGTTGGATATGTTTTGTGATGACAGAAGTAATTTTGGATAAGTTTTGTGATGTCAGAAATCAGGGTGGGATTGTTGTGTGAAATTATAAATCAAGTCAGATGGAGATTGTGGCTTTAGATTACATGACAGGTGTGTTTTGCGATGGCAGAAATCATGTTTGGTGACCTCTAAAAAATAATTCATACCATGTTTAACAGATGTTCTCTATTTTTTGACTTGCATTTATTTCTCTGATTACTGCACTTGTTCATTACGCTTTGTCCTATAGACACCAGCTTTCTCATGCACTATCAGTGACCAGCAGTGAACACATTTGTTTCCAAAGGATTTATTGAGAAATATAATTTTCTACTATTGCAGGTTAAGGCAGCTCCTCATCTGGCTGACCAGCTCCACAGCTTTGGGAAATATCTTTTCACTGGGAACAGATGATGATGGGCTGCACATATACTCACATGCAAGTTTCCACAGCATAAGGAACCGGCCCCTTAGGAGGTTCGATCAGGCCTGCAGGATAATTTAAATTTTATAAAATGTATAAAAGACACGGACTTAATATTTTAATGATGAAATTAAGATGCAATTCACCAACGTCCCGCTAGGGGGGCTACTGTTTTCATCAGAGTAGAACAGCAGCAGTCTCAGTCCTTCACTGAGCACATGGTATCAATCCGCCATCTGCTGCTTGTTACAAGGTTGTTACTATGCCGGTCTCTACCCCTCTGCTAGACCCTCATTAGCCAAAATGTCATTATCCAAATGGAGAAAGGTAGATACGGAGTTTAGAATTTTCAATGACAAATTGGCCTCGTCCTATTTATTTATAGAAATGCACGGAAAACGTTTGTGCTTGGTGTGTTTGCAACAAGCTTCTGTAATGGAGAAATATAATATTCTACGCCACTACAAGACTCTTCACAGAGAAAAATATGACGGCTTGCAAGGACAACCGAGAGGAGCTAAAATCAACGAATTGCAGGCGGGTCTGAGGACAGTAATTTTCACACAAAGTCGACAAGTAAGTGAAGCAGCGGTTTAAGCTAGCTACCTAATTGCTAACGAAATAGCATTAGCATCAAAACCGTATTCCTACGGTGTGTTTGTTAAATGATGCATAGTGAAGGCAACAAGCTTTTGCCAATATTAGCCTGATGAGGTATAGTACAGCGGAGAGGATTTCAGACCTATCAGCAGATTTAGACAACAAATTGTATGTGATTGTGTGTTTAATGTATAGAGTTTACACATTCACAGGACATGTAGATTCGTTTACACATTTAATAGCTCTCCATAGTTCTTGAACTGTAGGCTGGGATTAAATTTCGATTTTATATACACGTGTAGATGGTTGAAAAATTCCTTTCTTTATAAATCGTGTTTAATGCATGCATTACTATATTTTCCAATACCAATTACTAGTTGAAGTTTTGTGCCTAA
>JAYKQN010000016.1:0-30000 GCA_036785175.1 Eupleurogrammus muticus | reverse complement strand
ATGTAATCACCCTATTGAAATAATGGCCTCAATCATGTTTTCACAAAAGTGACCTCTATTGTAATCGTGGTCCCTATTGTAATCTTTACAATATCAAATAAAGAAACATACACTGAATTATAAAATCCAATTATCATGAGGATGTAAAGGTAAAATAACCACAACTTTATAATAATAACAGATAAACATGTTATAACATGAATAACAAACTTGTCCCGGCTAAATTTCTCACTGAAAACAATAGGATAGCACATAAACTAATAGGATAAAAAGGTTTTAGTTAGGAATATTGCATTTTCATTGAGAAACGGCCATATCTATGTCTATGTGCTTTTCAGGCCGAGAGAAGCAGTTTAAGCGAATAAAAAAGATAAACATGTTTTTACATGAATAAACTTGTCCCAGCTAAATTTCTCACTGAAAACAATAGGATAGCACATAAACTAGTAGGATAAAAAGGTTTTAGTGGGTGTGAGCTACAGGTAAGAGTAACGCTCTGCTGGGTTTTTCTTGGTGTCCGTCTGGGGAAACAAAGTAGTGATAGCCTTTGATTCTGGCCAGTCCAACTAAGAGGAGGTGCCTGGCGAGGTAGGTCCCACCTGATTGTCCATCCTCAGCTGGCATGCCTTGTAGGAGCAGTTTAGAGTAAAAGTTGTGGTTGTTCTACCTTTACATCCTCATGATAATTGGATTTTAAAATTCAGTGTATGTTTCTTGATTTGATATTGTAAAGATTACAATAGGGGCCACGATTAAAATAGAGGTCACTTTTGTGAAAACATGATTTAGGCCATTATTTCAATAGGGTGATTACATAATCATCCCTCTGTAAGTACATCTGGATGTGAACAAATAGTGATAAAAGAAAAAAGGAAAATGTCTCTCTTTATATATTAGAATTATATATATTATATATACACACACATATATACATATATATATACATATGTATGTACAAGTATAAGTAAAGTAGTAGTATGCACAAAACTTTAACAAGTAATTGGTATTAGAAAATATAGTCATGCATTTTAAGATTAAACTAAATCTTGCTTGGTTTGTTTGAAAACCAGCTTCGGTATGAAGAAATAGAATTTTTAATGCCACTGCAAGACTCTTCAAAGAGAAAAATATGACGGCTTGCAAGGACAACTGTGAGGAGATAAAATCAACGAATTGCAGGCGTGTCTGAGGTAAGAACATTCAATTTTTTACACAAAGCGACAAGTAAGTGAAGCAGCAGTATAGGCTAGCTACCTAATTGCTAACAAAACCGTATTTCTACTGAGTTTTTCAAATGATGCATGATGAAGGCAACTGAACGTTTATGCCCCGAGAAGCGACAAGCTTTTGCTAATATTAGCTTGACGAGGAATACTATAGAGGAGAGGATTTCAGACCTATCAGTAGATTTAGACAGCCAATTGTATGTAAATGTGTGTTTCATGTACGAAGTTTACACATTCAAAGGGCATGTAAATAGTCTTCTTTACACATTTAATGGCACTCTCCTTAGTTCTTAAGGTGTAGGCAGGGATTCAATTTAGATTTTATATGCACGTGTAAATGGTTGAAAAAATTGTTTCTTTATGAATCTTGTTTTATCTTGAAAAAAAATGCATGACTATATTATCCAATACTTTTGTGCCTACTACTACTTTACTTATACTTGTACATACATATATATGTATATATGTGTGTGTGTATATATAATATATATAATTCTAATATATGAAGAGAAACATGTTCCTTTTCTCTTTTATCACTATATGTTCACATCCAAATGTACTTACAGAGGGATGATTATGTATTCACCCTATTGAAATAATGGCCTCAATCATGTTTTCACAAAAGTGACCTCCATTGTATTCATGGTCCCTATTGTAATCTTTACAATATCAAATAAAGAAACATACACTGAATTATAAAATCCAATTATCATGAGGATGTAAAGGTAAAATAACCACAACTTTATAATAATAACAGATAAACATGTTATAACATGAATAACAAAGTTGTCCCGGCTAAATTTCTCACTGAAAACAATAGGATAGCACATAAACTAATATGATAAAAAAATTTTAGTTGGAAATATTGCATTTTTATTGAGAAACGGCCATATCTATGTCTATGTGCTTTTCAGGCCGAGAGAAGCAGTTTAAGCGAATAAAAAAGATAAACATGTTATAACATGAATAAACTTGTCCCCACTAAATTTCTCACTGAAAACAATAGGATAGCACATAAACTAGTAGGATAAAAAGGTTTTGGTTGAAAATATTGCATTTTCATTGAGAAACAGCCGTTTCTATGTCTATGTGCTTTTCAATCCGAGAGAAGCAGTTTAAGCAAATAAAAAAGATAAACATGTTATAATATGAATAAACTTGTCCCAGCTAAATTTCTCACTGAAAACAATAGGATAGCACATAAACTATTAGGATAAAAAGGTTTTAGAGGGTATGAGCTGCAGGTAAGAGTAACGCTCTGCTGGGTTTTTCTTGGTGTCCGTCTGGGGAAACAAAGTAGTGATAGCCTTTGATTCTGGCCAGTCCAACTAAGAGGAGGTGCCTGGCGAGGTAGATCCCACCTGAATATCCATCCTCAGCTGACATGCCTTGTAGGAGCAGTTTAGAGTAAAAGTTGTGGTTATTCTACCTTTACATCCTCATGATAATTGGATTTTAAAATTCAGTGTATGTTTCTTGATTTGATATTGTAAAGATTACAATAGGGGCCACGATTACAATAGAGGTCACTTTTGTGAAAACATGATTGAGGCCATTATTTCAATAGGGTGATTACATAATCATCCCTCTGTAAGTACATTTAGATGTGAACAAATAGTGATAAAAGAAAAAAGGAAAATGTTTCTTTTCATATATTAGGATTATATATATTATATATACACACACACATATATACATACGTATGTACAAGTATAAGTAAAGTAGTAGTAGGCACAAAACTTTAACAAGTAATTGGTATTGGAAAATATAGTCATGCATTTTAAGATTAAACTAAATCTTGCTTGGTTTGTTTGAAAACCAGCTTCGGTAATGAAGAAATAGAATTTTTAATGCCACTGCAAGACTCTTCAAAGAGAAAAATATGACGGCTTGCAAGGACAACTGTGAGGAGATAAAATCAACGGATTGCAGGCGTGTCTGAGGTAAGAACAATCAATTTTTTACACAAGGCGACAAGTAAGTGAAGCAGCAATATTAGCTAGCTACCTAATTGCTAACGAAATAGCATTAGCATCAAAACCATATTTCGACTGAGTTTTTCAAATGATGCATGATGAAGGCAACTGAAAGTTTATGCCCCGAGAAGCGACAAGCTTTTGCTAATATTAGCCTGACGAGGAATACTATAGAGGAGAGGATTTCAGACCTATCAGTAGGTTTAGACAGCCAATTGTATGTAAATGTGTGTTTCATGTACGAAGTTTACACATTCAAAGGGCATGTAAATACTCTTCTTTACACATTTAATGGCACTCACCTTAGTTCTTAAGGTGTAGGCAGGTATTAAATTTAGATTTTATATGCACATGCACATGTGTAAATGGTTGAAAAAATTCTTTCTTTATGAATCTTGTTTAATCTTGAAAAAAAATGCATGACTATATTATCCAATGCTTTTGTGCCTACTACTACTTTACTTATACTTGTACATACATATATATGTATATATGTGTGTGTATATATTTATATAATATATATAATTCTAATATACGATATATACCATATTTTCACAAAAGTGACCTCCATTGTATTTGTGGTCCCTATTGTAATCTTTACAATATCAAATAAAGAAACATACACTGAATTATAAAATCCAATTATCATGAGGATGTAAAGGTAAAATAACCACAACTTATAATAATAACAGATAAACATGTTATAACATGAATAACAAACTTGTCCCGGCTAAATTTCTCACTGAAAACAATAGGATAGCACATAAACTATTAGGATAAAAAGGTTTTAGTTGGAAATATTGCATTTTCATTTAGAAACAACCATATTTATGTCTATGTGCTTTTCAGGCCGAGAGAAGCAGTGTCAGGTCCCTGGGGTGGACTTGGCACCTCCACCTGAGAACCCTATGAACTACAGACAATCAGCTAATGATCCCCACCTGGGACTCTGTGTGTTTAAGTGCCACATGTTCCATTGTTCGGTGTGGTTCTCTGTTGTTACTGCGCGTCACTGCTGTTGCTATGCGAATCCTGCCTGTCTATGCTACTTGTATCCCGCCTGTCAATGCTGCCTGAACGCTGCCTGTATCAAGGATTGATTTTTGAGTTTTCTCTGCCTGTTGACTTGACTAGATATTTTGGAATTGTTGGGAAACCCCCAACCTACCTCAGTTTTGAGTTTTTGATTTCTTCTTAAGAAAATAAAGAGACTTTTGATCTGCACTTGGGTCCATCCTTTTGTGAGAGTCCTGACAAGCAGTTTAAGCGAATAAAAAAGATAAACATGTTATAACATGAATAAAAAACTTGTCCCGACTAAATTTCCCACTGAAACCAATAGGATAGCACATAAACTAGTAGGATACAAGGTTTTAGTTGAAAATATTGCATTTTCATTGAGAAACGGCCAAATCTATGTCTATGTGCTTTTCAGGCCGAGAGAAGCACTTTAAGCGAATAAAAAAGATAAACATGCAATAACATGAATAAAAAACTTGTCCCCACTAAATTTCTCACTGAAAACAATAGGATAGCACATAAACTAGTAGGATACAAGGTTTTAGTTGAAAATATTGCATTTTCATTGAGAAACGGCCAAATCTATGTCTATGTGCTTTTCAGGCCGAGAGAAGCACTTTAAGCGAATAAAAAAGATAAACATGCTATAACATGAATAAAAAACTTGTCCCCACTAAATTTCTCACTGAAAACAATAGGATAGCACATAAACTAGTAGGATACAAGGTTTTAGTTGAAAATATTGCATTTTCATTGAGAAACGGCCAAATCTATGTCTATGTGCTTTTCAGGCCGAGAGAAGCACTTTAAGCGAATAAAAAAGATAAACATGCTATAACATGAATAAAAAACTTGTCCCCACTAAATTTCTCACTGAAAACAATAGGATAGCACATAAACTAGTAGGATACAAGGTTTTAGTTGAAAATATTGCATTTTCATTGAGAAACGGCCAAATCTATGTCTATGTGCTTTTCAGGCCGAGAGAAGCACTTTAAGCGAATAAAAAAGATAAACATGCTATAACATGAATAAAAAACTTGTCCCCACTAAATTTCTCACTGAAAACAATAGGATAGCACATAAACTAGTAGGATACAAGGTTTTAGTTGAAAATATTGCATTTTCATTGAGAAACGGCCAAATCTATGTCTATGTGCTTTTCAGGCCGAGAGAAGCACTTTAAGCGAATAAAAAAGATAAACATGCCATAACATGAATAAAAAACTTGTCCCCACTAAATTTCTCACTGAAAACAATAGGATAGCACATAAACTAGTAGGATACAAGGTTTTAGTTGAAAATATTGCATTTTCATTGAGAAACGGCCAAATCTATGTCTATGTGCTTTTCAGGCCGAGAGAAGCACTTTAAGCGAATAAAAAAGATAAACATGCAATAACATGAATAAAAAACTTGTCCCCACTAAATTTCTCACTGAAAACAATAGGATAGCACATAAACTAGTAGGATACAAGGTTTTAGTTGAAAATATTGCATTTTCATTGAGAAACGGCCAAATCTATGTCTATGTGCTTTTCAGGCCGAGAGAAGCACTTTAAGCGAATAAAAAAGATAAACATGCTATAACATGAATAAAAAACTTGTCCCCACTAAATTTCTCACTGAAAACAATAGGATAGCACATAAACTAGTAGGATACAAGGTTTTAGTTGAAAATATTGCAATTTCATTGAGAAACGGCCAAATCTATGTCTATGTGCTTTTCAGGCCGAGAGAAGCACTTTAAGCGAATAAAAAAGATAAACATGCTATAACATGAATAAAAAACTTGTCCCCACTAAATTTCTCACTGAAAACAATAGGATAGCACATAAACTAGTAGTATACAAGGTTTTAGTTGAAAATATTGCATTTTCATTGAGAAACGGCCAAATCTATGTCTATGTGCTTTTCAGGCCGAGAGAAGCACTTTAAGCGAATAAAAAAGATAAACATGCCATAACATGAATAAAAAACTTGTCCCCACTAAATTTCTCACTGAAAACAATAGGATAGCACATAAACTAGTAGGATACAAGGTTTTAGTTGAAAATATTGCATTTTCATTGAGAAACGGCCAAATCTATGTCTATGTGCTTTTCAGGCCGAGAGAAGCACTTTAAGCGAATAAAAAAGATAAACATGCCATAACATGAATAAAAAACTTGTCCCCACTAAATTTCTCACTGAAATCAATAGGATAGCACATAAACTAGTAGGATACAAGGTTTTAGTTGAAAATATTGCATTTTCATTGAGAAACGGCCAAATCTATGTCTATGTGCTTTTCAGGCCGAGAGAAGCACTTTAAGCGAATAAAAAAGATAAACATGCCATAACATGTATAAAAAACTTGTCCCCACTAAATTTCTCACTGAAAACAATAGGATAGCACATAAACTAGTAGGATACAAGGTTTTAGTTGAAAATATTGCATTTTCATTGAGAAACGGCCAAATCTATGTCTATGTGCTTTTCAGGCCGAGAGAAGCACTTTAAGCGAATAAAAAAGATAAACATGCCATAACATGAATAAAAAACTTGTCCCCACTAAATTTCTCACTGAAAACAATAGGATAGCACATAAACTAGTAGGATACAAGGTTTTAGTTGAAAATATTGCATTTTCATTGAGAAACGGCCAAATCTATGTCTATGTGCTTTTCAGGCCGAGAGAAGCACTTTAAGCGAATAAAAAAGATAAACATGCAATAACATGAATAAAAAACTTGTCCCCACTAAATTTCTCACTGAAAACAATAGGATAGCACATAAACTAGTAGGATACAAGGTTTTAGTTGAAAATATTGCATTTTCATTGAGAAACGGCCAAATCTATGTCTATGTGCTTTTCAGGCCGAGAGAAGCACTTTAAGCGAATAAAAAAGATAAACATGCTATAACACGAATAAAAAACTTGTCCCCACTAAATTTCTCACTGAAAACAATAGGATAGCACATAAACTAGTAGGATACAAGGTTTTAGTTGAAAATATTGCATTTTCACTGAGAAACGGCCAAATCTATGTCTATGTGCTTTTCAGGCCGGGAGAAGCACTTTAAGCGAATAAAAAAGATAAACATGCTATAACATGAATAAAAAACTTGTCCCCACTAAATTTCTCACTGAAAACAATAGGATAGCACATAAACTAGTACTAAATTTCTCACTGAAAACAATAGGATAGCACATAAACTAGTAGGATACAAGGTTTTAGTTGAAAATATTGCAATTTCATTGAGAAACGGCCAAATCTATGTCTATGTGCTTTTCAGGCCGAGAGAAGCACTTTAAGCGAATAAAAAAGATAAACATGCTATAACATGAATAAAAAACTTGTCCCCACTAAATTTCTCACTGAAAACAATAGGATAGCACATAAACTAGTAGGATACAAGGTTTTAGTTGAAAATATTGCATTTTCATTGAGAAACGGCCAAATCTATGTCTATGTGCTTTTCAGGCCGAGAGAAGCACTTTAAGCGAATAAAAAAGATAAACATGCTATAACATGAATAAAAAACTTGTCCCCACTAAATTTCTCACTGAAAACAATAGGATAGTACATAAACTAGTAGGATACAAGGTTTTAGTTGAAAATATTGCAATTTCATTGAGAAACGGCCAAATCTATGTCTATGTGCTTTTCAGGCCGAGAGAAGCACTTTAAGCGAATAAAAAAGATAAACATGCAATAACATGAATAAAAAACTTGTCCCCACTAAATTTCTCACTGAAAACAATAGGATAGCACATAAACTAGTAGGATACAAGGTTTTAGTTGAAAATATTGCAATTTCATTGAGAAACGGCCAAATCTATGTCTATGTGCTTTTCAGGCCGAGAGAAGCACTTTAAGCGAATAAAAAAGATAAACATGCTATAACATGAATAAAAAACTTGTCCCCACTAAATTTCTCACTGAAAACAATAGGATAGCACATAAACTAGTAGGATACAAGGTTTTAGTTGAAAATATTGCATTTTCATTGAGAAACGGCCAAATCTATGTCTATGTGCTTTTCAGGCCGAGAGAAGCACTTTAAGCGAATAAAAAAGATAAACATGCTATAACATGAATAAAAAACTTGTCCCCACTAAATTTCTCACTGAAAACAATAGGATAGCACATAAACTAGTAGGATACAAGGTTTTAGTTGAAAATATTGCATTTTCATTGAGAAACGGCCAAATCTATGTCTATGTGCTTTTCAGGCCGAGAGAAGCACTTTAAGCGAATAAAAAAGATAAACATGCCATAACATGAATAAAAAACTTGTCCCCACTAAATTTCTCACTGAAAACAATAGGATAGGACATAAACTAGTAGGATACAAGGTTTTAGTTGAAAATATTGCATTTTCATTAAGAAACGGCCAAATCTATGTCTATGTGCTTTTCAGGCCGAGAGAAGCACTTTAAGCGAATAAAAAAGATAAACATGCTATAACATGAATAAAAAACTTGTCCCCACTAAATTTCTCACTGAAAACAATAGGATAGCACATAAACTAGTAGGATACAAGGTTGTAGTTGAAAATATTGCATTTTCATTGAGAAACGGCCAAATCTATGTCTATGTGCTTTTCAGGCCGAGAGAAGCACTTTAAGCGAATAAAAAAGATAAACATGCCATAACATGAATAAAAAACTTGTCCCCACTAAATTTCTCACTGAAAACAATAGGATAGCACATAAACTAGTAGGATACAAGGTTTTAGTTGAAAATATTGCATTTTCATTGAGAAACGGCCAAATCTATGTCTATGTGCTTTTCAGGCCGAGAGAAGCACTTTAAGCGAATAAAAAAGATAAACATGCCATAACATGAATAAAAAACTTGTCCCCACTAAATTTCTCACTGAAAACAATAGGATAGCACATAAACTAGTAGGATACAAGGTTTTAGTTGAAAATATTGCATTTTCATTGAGAAACGGCCAAATCTGTCTATGTGCTTTTCAGGCCGAGAGAAGCACTTTAAGCGAATAAAAAAGATAAACATGCCATAACATGAATAAAAAACTTGTCCCCACTAAATTTCTCACTGAAAACAATAGGATAGCACATAAACTAGTAGGATACAAGGTTTTAGTTGAAAATATTGCATTTTCATTGAGAAACGGCCAAATCTATGTCTATGTGCTTTTCAGGCCGAGAGAAGCACTTTAAGCGAATAAAAAAGATAAACATGCCATAACATGAATAAAAAACTTGTCCCCACTAAATTTCTCACTGAAAACAATAGGATAGCACATAAACTAGTAGGATACAAGGTTTTAGTTGAAAATATTGCATTTTCATTGAGAAACGGCCAAATCTATGTCTATGTGCTTTTCAGGCCGAGAGAAGCACTTTAAGCGAATAAAAAAGATAAACATGCTATAACATGAATAAAAAACTTGTCCCCACTAAATTTCTCACTGAAAACAATAGGATAGCACATAAACTAGTAGGATACAAGGTTTTAGTTGAAAATATTGCATTTTCATTGAGAAACGGCCAAATCTATGTCTATGTGCTTTTCAGGCCGAGAGAAGCACTTTAAGCGAATAAAAAAGATAAACATGCTATAACATGAATAAAAAACTTGCCCCCACTAAATTTCTCACTGAAAACAATAGGATAGCACATAAACTAGTAGGATACAAGGTTTTAGTTGAAAATATTGCATTTTCATTGAGAAACGGCCAAATCTATGTCTATGTGCTTTTCAGGCCGAGAGAAGCACTTTAAGCGAATAAAAAAGATAAACATGCTATAACATGAATAAAAAACTTGTCCCCACTAAATTTCTCACTGAAAACAATAGGATAGCACATAAACTAGTAGGATACAAGGTTTTAGTTGAAAATATTGCATTTTCATTAAGAAACGGCCAAATCTATGTCTATGTGCTTTTCAGGCCGAGAGAAGCACTTTAAGCGAATAAAAAAGATAAACATGCCATAACATGAATAAAAAACTTGTCCCCACTAAATTTCTCACTGAAAACAATAGGATAGCACATAAACTAGTAGGATACAAGGTTTTAGTTGAAAATATTGCATTTTCATTGAGAAACGGCCAAATCTATGTCTATGTGCTTTTCAGGCCGAGAGAAGCACTTTAAGAGAATAAAAAAGATAAACATGCTATAACATGAATAAAAAACTTGTCCCCACTAAATTTCTCACTGAAAACAATAGGATAGCACATAAACTAGTAGGATACAAGGTTTTAGTTGAAAATATTGCATTTTCATTGAGAAACGGCCAAATCTATGTCTATGTGCTTTTCAGGCCGAGAGAAGCACTTTAAGCGAATAAAAAAGATAAACATGCCATAACATGAATAAAAAACTTGTCCCCACTAAATTTCTCACTGAAAACAATAGGATAGCACATAAACTAGTAGGATACAAGGTTTTAGTTGAAAATATTGCATTTTCATTGAGAAACGGCCAAATCTATGTCTATGTGCTTTTCAGGCCGAGAGAAGCACTTTAAGCGAATAAAAAAGATAAACATGCCATAACATGAATAAAAAACTTGTCCCCACTAAATTTCTCACTGAAAACAATAGGATAGGACATAAACTAGTAGGATACAAGGTTTTAGTTGAAAATATTGCATTTTCATTAAGAAACGGCCAAATCTATGTCTATGTGCTTTTCAGGCCGAGAGAAGCACTTTAAGCGAATAAAAAAGATAAACATGCTATAACATGAATAAAAAACTTGTCCCCACTAAATTTCTCACTGAAAACAATAGGATAGCACATAAACTAGTAGGATACAAGGTTGTAGTTGAAAATATTGCATTTTCATTGAGAAACGGCCAAATCTATGTCTATGTGCTTTTCAGGCCGAGAGAAGCACTTTAAGCGAATAAAAAAGATAAACATGCCATAACATGAATAAAAAACTTGTCCCCACTAAATTTCTCACTGAAAACAATAGGATAGCACATAAACTAGTAGGATACAAGGTTTTAGTTGAAAATATTGCATTTTCATTGAGAAACGGCCAAATCTATGTCTATGTGCTTTTCAGGCCGAGAGAAGCACTTTAAGCGAATAAAAAAGATAAACATGCCATAACATGAATAAAAAACTTGTCCCCACTAAATTTCTCACTGAAAACAATAGGATAGCACATAAACTAGTAGGATACAAGGTTTTAGTTGAAAATATTGCATTTTCATTGAGAAACGGCCAAATCTGTCTATGTGCTTTTCAGGCCGAGAGAAGCACTTTAAGCGAATAAAAAAGATAAACATGCCATAACATGAATAAAAAACTTGTCCCCACTAAATTTCTCACTGAAAACAATAGGATAGCACATAAACTAGTAGGATACAAGGTTTTAGTTGAAAATATTGCATTTTCATTGAGAAACGGCCAAATCTATGTCTATGTGCTTTTCAGGCCGAGAGAAGCACTTTAAGCGAATAAAAAAGATAAACATGCCATAACATGAATAAAAAACTTGTCCCCACTAAATTTCTCACTGAAAACAATAGGATAGCACATAAACTAGTAGGATACAAGGTTTTAGTTGAAAATATTGCATTTTCATTGAGAAACGGCCAAATCTATGTCTATGTGCTTTTCAGGCCGAGAGAAGCACTTTAAGCGAATAAAAAAGATAAACATGCTATAACATGAATAAAAAACTTGTCCCCACTAAATTTCTCACTGAAAACAATAGGATAGCACATAAACTAGTAGGATACAAGGTTTTAGTTGAAAATATTGCATTTTCATTGAGAAACGGCCAAATCTATGTCTATGTGCTTTTCAGGCCGAGAGAAGCACTTTAAGCGAATAAAAAAGATAAACATGCTATAACATGAATAAAAAACTTGCCCCCACTAAATTTCTCACTGAAAACAATAGGATAGCACATAAACTAGTAGGATACAAGGTTTTAGTTGAAAATATTGCATTTTCATTGAGAAACGGCCAAATCTATGTCTATGTGCTTTTCAGGCCGAGAGAAGCACTTTAAGCGAATAAAAAAGATAAACATGCTATAACATGAATAAAAAACTTGTCCCCACTAAATTTCTCACTGAAAACAATAGGATAGCACATAAACTAGTAGGATACAAGGTTTTAGTTGAAAATATTGCATTTTCATTAAGAAACGGCCAAATCTATGTCTATGTGCTTTTCAGGCCGAGAGAAGCACTTTAAGCGAATAAAAAAGATAAACATGCCATAACATGAATAAAAAACTTGTCCCCACTAAATTTCTCACTGAAAACAATAGGATAGCACATAAACTAGTAGGATACAAGGTTTTAGTTGAAAATATTGCATTTTCATTGAGAAACGGCCAAATCTATGTCTATGTGCTTTTCAGGCCGAGAGAAGCACTTTAAGAGAATAAAAAAGATAAACATGCTATAACATGAATAAAAAACTTGTCCCCACTAAATTTCTCACTGAAAACAATAGGATAGCACATAAACTAGTAGGATACAAGGTTTTAGTTGAAAATATTGCATTTTCATTGAGAAACGGCCAAATCTATGTCTATGTGCTTTTCAGGCCGAGAGAAGCACTTTAAGCGAATAAAAAAGATAAACATGCCATAACATGAATAAAAAACTTGTCCCCACTAAATTTCTCACTGAAAACAATAGGATAGCACATAAACTAGTAGGATACAAGGTTTTAGTTGAAAATATTGCATTTTCATTGAGAAACGGCCAAATCTATGTCTATGTGCTTTTCAGGCCGAGAGAAGCACTTTAAGCGAATAAAAAAGATAAACATGCCATAACATGAATAAAAAACTTGTCCCCACTAAATTTCTCACTGAAAACAATAGGATAGGACATAAACTAGTAGGATACAAGGTTTTAGTTGAAAATATTGCATTTTCATTAAGAAACGGCCAAATCTATGTCTATGTGCTTTTCAGGCCGAGAGAAGCACTTTAAGCGAATAAAAAAGATAAACATGCTATAACATGAATAAAAAACTTGTCCCCACTAAATTTCTCACTGAAAACAATAGGATAGCACATAAACTAGTAGGATACAAGGTTGTAGTTGAAAATATTGCATTTTCATTGAGAAACGGCCAAATCTATGTCTATGTGCTTTTCAGGCCGAGAGAAGCACTTTAAGCGAATAAAAAAGATAAACATGCCATAACATGAATAAAAAACTTGTCCCCACTAAATTTCTCACTGAAAACAATAGGATAGCACATAAACTAGTAGGATACAAGGTTTTAGTTGAAAATATTGCATTTTCATTGAGAAACGGCCAAATCTATGTCTATGTGCTTTTCAGGCCGAGAGAAGCACTTTAAGCGAATAAAAAAGATAAACATGCCATAACATGAATAAAAAACTTGTCCCCACTAAATTTCTCACTGAAAACAATAGGATAGCACATAAACTAGTAGGATACAAGGTTTTAGTTGAAAATATTGCATTTTCATTGAGAAACGGCCAAATCTGTCTATGTGCTTTTCAGGCCGAGAGAAGCACTTTAAGCGAATAAAAAAGATAAACATGCCATAACATGAATAAAAAACTTGTCCCCACTAAATTTCTCACTGAAAACAATAGGATAGCACATAAACTAGTAGGATACAAGGTTTTAGTTGAAAATATTGCATTTTCATTGAGAAACGGCCAAATCTATGTCTATGTGCTTTTCAGGCCGAGAGAAGCACTTTAAGCGAATAAAAAAGATAAACATGCTATAACATGAATAAAAAACTTGTCCCCACTAAATTTCTCACTGAAAACAATAGGATAGCACATAAACTAGTAGGATACAAGGTTTTAGTTGAAAATATTGCATTTTCATTGAGAAACGGCCAAATCTATGTCTATGTGCTTTTCAGGCCGAGAGAAGCACTTTAAGCGAATAAAAAAGATAAACATGCTATAACATGAATAAAAAACTTGCCCCCACTAAATTTCTCACTGAAAACAATAGGATAGCACATAAACTAGTAGGATACAAGGTTTTAGTTGAAAATATTGCATTTTCATTGAGAAACGGCCAAATCTATGTCTATGTGCTTTTCAGGCCGAGAGAAGCACTTTAAGCGAATAAAAAAGATAAACATGCTATAACATGAATAAAAAACTTGTCCCCACTAAATTTCTCACTGAAAACAATAGGATAGCACATAAACTAGTAGGATACAAGGTTTTAGTTGAAAATATTGCATTTTCATTAAGAAACGGCCAAATCTATGTCTATGTGCTTTTCAGGCCGAGAGAAGCACTTTAAGCGAATAAAAAAGATAAACATGCCATAACATGAATAAAAAACTTGTCCCCACTAAATTTCTCACTGAAAACAATAGGATAGCACATAAACTAGTAGGATACAAGGTTTTAGTTGAAAATATTGCATTTTCATTGAGAAACGGCCAAATCTATGTCTATGTGCTTTTCAGGCCGAGAGAAGCACTTTAAGCGAATAAAAAAGATAAACATGCTATAACATGAATAAAAAACTTGCCCCCACTAAATTTCTCACTGAAAACAATAGGATAGCACATAAACTAGTAGGATACAAGGTTTTAGTTGAAAATATTGCATTTTCATTGAGAAACGGCCAAATCTATGTCTATGTGCTTTTCAGGCCGAGAGAAGCACTTTAAGCGAATAAAAAAGATAAACATGCTATAACATGAATAAAAAACTTGTCCCCACTAAATTTCTCACTGAAAACAATAGGATAGCACATAAACTAGTAGGATACAAGGTTTTAGTTGAAAATATTGCATTTTCATTAAGAAACGGCCAAATCTATGTCTATGTGCTTTTCAGGCCGAGAGAAGCACTTTAAGCGAATAAAAAAGATAAACATGCCATAACATGAATAAAAAACTTGTCCCCACTAAATTTCTCACTGAAAACAATAGGATAGCACATAAACTAGTAGGATACAAGGTTTTAGTTGAAAATATTGCATTTTCATTGAGAAACGGCCAAATCTATGTCTATGTGCTTTTCAGGCCGAGAGAAGCACTTTAAGCGAATAAAAAAGATAAACATGCTATAACATGAATAAAAAACTTGTCCCCACTAAATTTCTCACTGAAAACAATAGGATAGCACATAAACTAGTAGGATACAAGGTTTTAGTTGAAAATATTGCATTTTCATTGAGAAACGGCCAAATCTATGTCTATGTGCTTTTCAGGCCGAGAGAAGCACTTTAAGCGAATAAAAAAGATAAACATGCTATAACATGAATAAAAAACTTGTCCCCACTAAATTTCTCACTGAAAACAATAGGATAGCACATAAACTAGTAGGATACAAGGTTTTAGTTGAAAATATTGCATTTTCATTAAGAAACGGCCAAATCTATGTCTATGTGCTTTTCAGGCCGAGAGAAGCACTTTAAGCGAATAAAAAAGATAAACATGCCATAACATGAATAAAAAACTTGTCCCCACTAAATTTCTCACTGAAAACAATAGGATAGCACATAAACTAGTAGGATACAAGGTTTTAGTTGAAAATATTGCATTTTCATTGAGAAACGGCCAAATCTATGTCTATGTGCTTTTCAGGCCGAGAGAAGCACTTTAAGCGAATAAAAAAGATAAACATGCTATAACATGAATAAAAAACTTGCCCCCACTAAATTTCTCACTGAAAACAATAGGATAGCACATAAACTAGTAGGATACAAGGTTTTAGTTGAAAATATTGCATTTTCATTGAGAAACGGCCAAATCTATGTCTATGTGCTTTTCAGGCCGAGAGAAGCACTTTAAGCGAATAAAAAAGATAAACATGCTATAACATGAATAAAAAACTTGTCCCCACTAAATTTCTCACTGAAAACAATAGGATAGCACATAAACTAGTAGGATACAAGGTTTTAGTTGAAAATATTGCATTTTCATTGAGAAACGGCCAAATCTATGTCTATGTGAGAAGCACTTTAAGCGAATAAAAAAGATAAACATGCAATAACATGAATAAAAAACTTGTCCCCACTAAATTTCTCACTGAAAACAATAGGATAGCACATAAACTAGTAGGATACAAGGTTTTAGTTGAAAATATTGCATTTTCATTAAGAAACGGCCAAATCTATGTCTATGTGCTTTTCAGGCCGAGAGAAGCACTTTAAGCGAATAAAAAAGATAAACATGCTATAACATGAATAAAAAACTTGCCCCCATTATTTCTCACTGAAAACAATAGGATAGCACATAAACTAGTAGGATACAAGGTTTTAGTTGAAAATATTGCATTTTCATTGAGAAACGGCCAAATCTATGTCTATGTGCTTTTCAGGCCGAGAGAAGCACTTTAAGCGAATAAAAAAGATAAACATGCTATAACATGAATAAAAAACTTGTCCCCACTAAATTTCTCACTGAAAACAATAGGATAGCACATAAACTAGTAGGATACAAGGTTTTAGTTGAAAATATTGCATTTTCATTGAGAAACGGCCAAATCTATGTCTATGTGCTTTTCAGGCCGAGAGAAGCACTTTAAGCGAATAAAAAAGATAAACATGCAATAACATGAATAAAAAACTTGTCCCCACTAAATTTCTAACTGAAAACAATAGGATAGCACATAAACTAGTAGGATACAAGGTTTTAGTTGAAAATATTGCATTTTCATTGAGAAACGGCCAAATCTATGTCTATGTGCTTTTCAGGCCGAGAGAAGCACTTTAAGCGAATAAAAGAGATAAACATGCTATAACATGAATAAAAAACTTGTCCCCATTATTTCTCACTGAAAACAATAGGATAGCACATAAACTAGTAGGATACAAGGTTTTAGTTGAAAATATTGCATTTTCATTGAGAAACGGCCAAATCTATGTCTATGTGCTTTTCAGGCCGAGAGAAGCACTTTAAGCGAATAAAAAAGATAAACATGCAATAACATGAATAAAAAACTTGTCCCCACTAAATTTCTAACTGAAAACAATAGGATAGCACATAAACTAGTAGGATACAAGGTTTTAGTTGAAAATATTGCATTTTCATTGAGAAACGGCCAAATCTATGTCTATGTGCTTTTCAGGCCGAGAGAAGCACTTTAAGCGAATAAAAGAGATAAACATGCTATAACATGAATAAAAAACTTGTCCCCACTAAATTTCTCACTGAAAACAATAGGATAGCACATAAACTAGTAGGATACAAGGTTTTAGTTGAAAATATTGCATTTTCATTGAGAAACGGCCAAATCTATGTCTATGTGCTTTTCAGGCCGAGAGAAGCACTTTAAGCGAATAAAAAAGAGAAACATGCTATAACATGAATAAAAAACTTGTCCCCACTAAATTTCTCACTGAAAACAATAGGATAGCACATAAACTAGTAGAATACAAGGTTTTAGTTGAAAATATTGCATTTTCATTGAGAAACGGCCAAATCTATGTCTATGTGCTTTTCAGGCCGAGAGAAGCACTTTAAGCGAATAAAAAAGATAAACATGCCATAACATGAATAAAAAACTTGTCCCCACTAAATTTCTCACTGAAAACAATAGGATAGCACATAAACTAGTAGGATACAAGGTTTTAGTTGAAAATATTGCATTTTCATTAAGAAACGGCCAAATCTATGTCTATGTGCTTTTCAGGCCGAGAGAAGCACTTTAAGCGAATAAAAAAGATAAACATGCAATAACATGAATAAAAAACTTGTCCCCACTAAATTTCTCACTGAAAACAATAGGATAGCACATAAACTAGTAGGATACAAGGTTTTAGTTGAAAATATTGCATTTTCATTGAGAAACGGCCAAATCTATGTCTATGTGCTTTTCAGGCCGAGAGAAGCACTTTAAGCGAATAAAAAAGATAAACATGCTATAACATGAATAAAAAACTTGTCCCCACTAAATTTCTCACTGAAAACAATAGGATAGCACATAAACTAGTAGGATACAAGGTTTTAGTTGAAAATATTGCATTTTCATTGAGAAACGGCCAAATCTATGTCTATGTGCTTTTCAGGCCGAGAGAAGCACTTTAAGCGAATAAAAAAGATAAACATGCAATAACATGAATAAAAAACTTGTCCCCACTAAATTTCTCACTGAAAACAATAGGATAGCACATAAACTAGTAGGATACAAGGTTTTAGTTGAAAATATTGCATTTTCATTGAGAAACGGCCAAATCTATGTCTATGTGCTTTTCAGGCCGAGAGAAGCACTTTAAGCGAATAAAAAAGAGAAACATGCTATAACATGAATAAAAAACTTGCCCCCATTATTTCTCACTGAAAACAATAGGATAGCACATAAACTAGTAGGATACAAGGTTTTAGTTGAAAATATTGCATTTTCATTGAGAAACGGCCAAATCTATGTCTATGTGCTTTTCAGGCCGAGAGAAGCACTTTAAGCGAATAAAAAAGATAAACATGCCATAACATGAATAAAAAACTTGTCCCCACTAAATTTCTCACTGAAAACAATAGGATAGCACATAAACTAGTAGGATACAAGGTTTTAGTTGAAAATATTGCATTTTCATTGAGAAACGGCCAAATCTATGTCTATGTGAGAAGCACTTTAAGCGAATAAAAAAGATAAACATGCAATAACATGAATAAAAAACTTGTCCCCACTAAATTTCTCACTGAAAACAATAGGATAGCACATAAACTAGTAGGATACAAGGTTTTAGTTGAAAATATTGCATTTTCATTAAGAAACGGCCAAATCTATGTCTATGTGCTTTTCAGGCCGAGAGAAGCACTTTAAGCGAATAAAAAAGATAAACATGCTATAACATGAATAAAAAACTTGCCCCCATTATTTCTCACTGAAAACAATAGGATAGCACATAAACTAGTAGGATACAAGGTTTTAGTTGAAAATATTGCATTTTCATTGAGAAACGGCCAAATCTATGTCTATGTGCTTTTCAGGCCGAGAGAAGCACTTTAAGCGAATAAAAAAGATAAACATGCTATAACATGAATAAAAACTTGTCCCCACTAAATTTCTCACTGAAAACAATAGGATAGCACATAAACTAGTAGGATACAAGGTTTTAGTTGAAAATATTGCATTTTCATTGAGAAACGGCCAAATCTATGTCTATGTGCTTTTCAGGCCGAGAGAAGCACTTTAAGCGAATAAAAAAGATAAACATGCAATAACATGAATAAAAAACTTGTCCCCACTAAATTTCTAACTGAAAACAATAGGATAGCACATAAACTAGTAGGATACAAGGTTTTAGTTGAAAATATTGCATTTTCATTGAGAAACGGCCAAATCTATGTCTATGTGCTTTTCAGGCCGAGAGAAGCACTTTAAGCGAATAAAAAAGATAAACATGCTATAACATGAATAAAAAACTTGTCCCCACTAAATTTCTCACTGAAAACAATAGGATAGCACATAAACTAGTAGGATACAAGGTTTTAGTTGAAAATATTGCATTTTCATTGAGAAACGGCCAAATCTATGTCTATGTGCTTTTCAGGCCGAGAGAAGCACTTTAAGCGAATAAAAAAGATAAACATGCAATAACATGAATAAAAAACTTGTCCCCACTAAATTTCTCACTGAAAACAATAGGATAGCACATAAACTAGTAGGATACAAGGTTTTAGTTGAAAATATTGCATTTTCATTGAGAAACGGCCAAATCTATGTCTATGTGCTTTTCAGGCCGAGAGAAGCACTTTAAGCGAATAAAAAAGAGAAACATGCTATAACATGAATAAAAAACTTGTCCCCACTAAATTTCTCACTGAAAACAATAGGATAGCACATAAACTAGTAGGATACAAGGTTTTAGTTGAAAATATTGCATTTTCATTGAGAAACGGCCAAATCTATGTCTATGTGCTTTTCAGGCCGAGAGAAGCACTTTAAGCGAATAAAAAAGATAAACATGCAATAACATGAATAAAAAACTTGTCCCCACTAAATTTCTCACTGAAAACAATAGGATAGCACATAAACTAGTAGGATACAAGGTTTTAGTTGAAAATATTGCATTTTCATTGAGAAACGGCCAAATCTATGTCTATGTGCTTTTCAGGCCGAGAGAAGCACTTTAAGCGAATAAAAAAGATAAACATGCTATAACATGAATAAAAAACTTGTCCCCACTAAATTTCTCACTGAAAACAATAGGATAGCACATAAACTAGTAGGATACAAGGTTTTAGTTGAAAATATTGCATTTTCATTGAGAAACGGCCAAATCTATGTCTATGTGCTTTTCAGGCCGAGAGAAGCACTTTAAGCGAATAAAAAAGATAAACATGCTATAACATGAATAAAAAACTTGTCCCCACTAAATTTCTCACTGAAAACAATAGGATAGCACATAAACTAGTAGGATACAAGGTTTTAGTTGAAAATATTGCATTTTCATTGAGAAACGGCCAAATCTATGTCTATGTGCTTTTCAGGCCGAGAGAAGCACTTTAAGCGAATAAAAAAGATAAACATGCTATAACATGAATAAAAAACTTGTCCCCACTAAATTTCTCACTGAAAACAATAGGATAGCACATAAACTAGTAGGATACAAGGTTTTAGTTGAAAATATTGCATTTTCATTGAGAAACGGCCAAATCTATGTCTATGTGCTTTTCAGGCCGAGAGAAGCACTTTAAGCGAATAAAAAAGATAAACATGCAATAACATGAATAAAAAACTTGTCCCCACTAAATTTCTAACTGAAAACAATAGGATAGCACATAAACTAGTAGGATACAAGGTTTTAGTTGAAAATATTGCATTTTCATTGAGAAACGGCCAAATCTATGTCTATGTGCTTTTCAGGCCGAGAGAAGCACTTTAAGCGAATAAAAGAGATAAACATGCTATAACATGAATAAAAAACTTGTCCCCACTAAATTTCTCACTGAAAACAATAGGATAGCACATAAACTAGTAGGATACAAGGTTTTAGTTGAAAATATTGCATTTTCATTGAGAAACGGCCAAATCTATGTCTATGTGCTTTTCAGGCCGAGAGAAGCACTTTAAGCGAATAAAAAAGATAAACATGCTATAACATGAATAAAAAACTTGTCCCCACTAAATTTCTCACTGAAAACAATAGGATAGCACATAAACTAGTAGGATACAAGGTTTTAGTTGAAAATATTGCATTTTCATTAAGAAACGGCCAAATCTATGTCTATGTGCTTTTCAGGCCGAGAGAAGCACTTTAAGCGAATAAAAAAGATAAACATGCTATAACATGAATAAAAAACTTGCCCCCATTATTTCTCACTGAAAACAATAGGATAGCACATAAACTAGTAGGATACAAGGTTTTAGTTGAAAATATTGCATTTTCATTGAGAAACGGCCAAATCTATGTCTATGTGCTTTTCAGGCCGAGAGAAGCACTTTAAGCGAATAAAAAAGATAAACATGCTATAACATGAATAAAAAACTTGTCCCCACTAAATTTCTCACTGAAAACAATAGGATAGCACATAAACTAGTAGGATACAAGGTTTTAGTTGAAAATATTGCATTTTCATTGAGAAACGGCCAAATCTATGTCTATGTGCTTTTCAGGCCGAGAGAAGCACTTTAAGCGAATAAAAAAGATAAACATGCAATAACATGAATAAAAAACTTGTCCCCACTAAATTTCTAACTGAAAACAATAGGATAGCACATAAACTAGTAGGATACAAGGTTTTAGTTGAAAATATTGCATTTTCATTGAGAAACGGCCAAATCTATGTCTATGTGCTTTTCAGGCCGAGAGAAGCACTTTAAGCGAATAAAAGAGATAAACATGCTATAACATGAATAAAAAACTTGTCCCCACTAAATTTCTCACTGAAAACAATAGGATAGCACATAAACTAGTAGGATACAAGGTTTTAGTTGAAAATATTGCATTTTCATTGAGAAACGGCCAAATCTATGTCTATGTGCTTTTCAGGCCGAGAGAAGCACTTTAAGCGAATAAAAAAGAGAAACATGCTATAACATGAATAAAAAACTTGTCCCCACTAAATTTCTCACTGAAAACAATAGGATAGCACATAAACTAGTAGAATACAAGGTTTTAGTTGAAAATATTGCATTTTCATTGAGAAACGGCCAAATCTATGTCTATGTGCTTTTCAGGCCGAGAGAAGCACTTTAAGCGAATAAAAAAGATAAACATGCCATAACATGAATAAAAAACTTGTCCCCACTAAATTTCTCACTGAAAACAATAGGATAGCACATAAACTAGTAGGATACAAGGTTTTAGTTGAAAATATTGCATTTTCATTAAGAAACGGCCAAATCTATGTCTATGTGCTTTTCAGGCCGAGAGAAGCACTTTAAGCGAATAAAAAAGATAAACATGCAATAACATGAATAAAAAACTTGTCCCCACTAAATTTCTCACTGAAAACAATAGGATAGCACATAAACTAGTAGGATACAAGGTTTTAGTTGAAAATATTGCATTTTCATTGAGAAACGGCCAAATCTATGTCTATGTGCTTTTCAGGCCGAGAGAAGCACTTTAAGCGAATAAAAAAGATAAACATGCTATAACATGAATAAAAAACTTGTCCCCACTAAATTTCTCACTGAAAACAATAGGATAGCACATAAACTAGTAGGATACAAGGTTTTAGTTGAAAATATTGCATTTTCATTGAGAAACGGCCAAATCTATGTCTATGTGCTTTTCAGGCCGAGAGAAGCACTTTAAGCGAATAAAAAAGATAAACATGCAATAACATGAATAAAAAACTTGTCCCCACTAAATTTCTCACTGAAAACAATAGGATAGCACATAAACTAGTAGGATACAAGGTTTTAGTTGAAAATATTGCATTTTCATTGAGAAACGGCCAAATCTATGTCTATGTGCTTTTCAGGCCGAGAGAAGCACTTTAAGCGAATAAAAAAGAGAAACATGCTATAACATGAATAAAAAACTTGCCCCCATTATTTCTCACTGAAAACAATAGGATAGCACATAAACTAGTAGGATACAAGGTTTTAGTTGAAAATATTGCATTTTCATTGAGAAACGGCCAAATCTATGTCTATGTGCTTTTCAGGCCGAGAGAAGCACTTTAAGCGAATAAAAAAGATAAACATGCCATAACATGAATAAAAAACTTGTCCCCACTAAATTTCTCACTGAAAACAATAGGATAGCACATAAACTAGTAGGATACAAGGTTTTAGTTGAAAATATTGCATTTTCATTGAGAAACGGCCAAATCTATGTCTATGTGAGAAGCACTTTAAGCGAATAAAAAAGATAAACATGCAATAACATGAATAAAAAACTTGTCCCCACTAAATTTCTCACTGAAAACAATAGGATAGCACATAAACTAGTAGGATACAAGGTTTTAGTTGAAAATATTGCATTTTCATTAAGAAACGGCCAAATCTATGTCTATGTGCTTTTCAGGCCGAGAGAAGCACTTTAAGCGAATAAAAAAGATAAACATGCTATAACATGAATAAAAAACTTGCCCCCATTATTTCTCACTGAAAACAATAGGATAGCACATAAACTAGTAGGATACAAGGTTTTAGTTGAAAATATTGCATTTTCATTGAGAAACGGCCAAATCTATGTCTATGTGCTTTTCAGGCCGAGAGAAGCACTTTAAGCGAATAAAAAAGATAAACATGCTATAACATGAATAAAAAACTTGTCCCCACTAAATTTCTCACTGAAAACAATAGGATAGCACATAAACTAGTAGGATACAAGGTTTTAGTTGAAAATATTGCATTTTCATTGAGAAACGGCCAAATCTATGTCTATGTGCTTTTCAGGCCGAGAGAAGCACTTTAAGCGAATAAAAAAGATAAACATGCAATAACATGAATAAAAAACTTGTCCCCACTAAATTTCTAACTGAAAACAATAGGATAGCACATAAACTAGTAGGATACAAGGTTTTAGTTGAAAATATTGCATTTTCATTGAGAAACGGCCAAATCTATGTCTATGTGCTTTTCAGGCCGAGAGAAGCACTTTAAGCGAATAAAAGAGATAAACATGCTATAACATGAATAAAAAACTTGTCCCCACTAAATTTCTCACTGAAAACAATAGGATAGGACATAAACTAGTAGGATACAAGGTTTTAGTTGAAAATATTGCATTTTCATTGAGAAACGGCCAAATCTATGTCTATGTGCTTTTCAGGCCGAGAGAAGCACTTTAAGCGAATAAAAAAGAGAAACATGCTATAACATGAATAAAAAACTTGTCCCCACTAAATTTCTCACTGAAAACAATAGGATAGCACATAAACTAGTAGAATACAAGGTTTTAGTTGAAAATATTGCATTTTCATTGAGAAACGGCCAAATCTATGTCTATGTGCTTTTCAGGCCGAGAGAAGCACTTTAAGCGAATAAAAAAGATAAACATGCTATAACATGAATAAAAAACTTGTCCCCACTAAATTTCTCACTGAAAACAATAGGATAGCACATAAACTAGTAGGATACAAGGTTTTAGTTGAAAATATTGCATTTTCATTGAGAAACGGCCAAATCTATGTCTATGTGCTTTTCAGGCCGAGAGAAGCACTTTAAGCGAATAAAAAAGATAAACATGCAATAACATGAATAAAAAACTTGTCCCCACTAAATTTCTCACTGAAAACAATAGGATAGCACATAAACTAGTAGGATACAAGGTTTTAGTTGAAAATATTGCATTTTCATTGAGAAACGGCCAAATCTATGTCTATGTGCTTTTCAGGCCGAGAGAAGCACTTTAAGCGAATAAAAAAGAGAAACATGCTATAACATGAATAAAAAACTTGTCCCCACTAAATTTCTCACTGAAAACAATAGGATAGCACATAAACTAGTAGGATACAAGGTTTTAGTTGAAAATATTGCATTTTCATTGAGAAACGGCCAAATCTATGTCTATGTGCTTTTCAGGCCGAGAGAAGCACTTTAAGCGAATAAAAAAGATAAACATGCAATAACATGAATAAAAAACTTGTCCCCACTAAATTTCTCACTGAAAACAATAGGATAGCACATAAACTAGTAGGATACAAGGTTTTAGTTGAAAATATTGCATTTTCATTGAGAAACGGCCAAATCTATGTCTATGTGAGAAGCACTTTAAGCGAATAAAAAAGATAAACATGCAATAACATGAATAAAAAACTTGTCCCCACTAAATTTCTCACTGAAAACAATAGGATAGCACATAAACTAGTAGGATACAAGGTTTTAGTTGAAAATATTGCATTTTCATTAAGAAACGGCCAAATCTATGTCTATGTGCTTTTCAGGCCGAGAGAAGCACTTTAAGCGAATAAAAAAGATAAACATGCTATAACATGAATAAAAAACTTGCCCCCATTATTTCTCACTGAAAACAATAGGATAGCACATAAACTAGTAGGATACAAGGTTTTAGTTGAAAATATTGCATTTTCATTGAGAAACGGCCAAATCTATGTCTATGTGCTTTTCAGGCCGAGAGAAGCACTTTAAGCGAATAAAAAAGATAAACATGCTATAACATGAATAAAAAACTTGTCCCCACTAAATTTCTCACTGAAAACAATAGGATAGCACATAAACTAGTAGGATACAAGGTTTTAGTTGAAAATATTGCATTTTCATTGAGAAACGGCCAAATCTATGTCTATGTGCTTTTCAGGCCGAGAGAAGCACTTTAAGCGAATAAAAAAGATAAACATGCAATAACATGAATAAAAAACTTGTCCCCACTAAATTTCTAACTGAAAACAATAGGATAGCACATAAACTAGTAGGATACAAGGTTTTAGTTGAAAATATTGCATTTTCATTGAGAAACGGCCAAATCTATGTCTATGTGCTTTTCAGGCCGAGAGAAGCACTTTAAGCGAATAAAAAAGAGAAACATGCTATAACATGAATAAAAAACTTGTCCCCACTAAATTTCTCACTGAAAACAATAGGATAGCACATAAACTAGTAGAATACAAGGTTTTAGTTGAAAATATTGCATTTTCATTGAGAAACGGCCAAATCTATGTCTATGTGCTTTTCAGGCCGAGAGAAGCACTTTAAGCGAATAAAAAAGATAAACATGCTATAACATGAATAAAAAACTTGTCCCCACTAAATTTCTCACTGAAAACAATAGGATAGCACATAAACTAGTAGGATACAAGGTTTTAGTTGAAAATATTGCATTTTCATTGAGAAACGGCCAAATCTATGTCTATGTGCTTTTCAGGCCGAGAGAAGCACTTTAAGCGAATAAAAAAGATAAACATGCAATAACATGAATAAAAAACTTGTCCCCACTAAATTTCTCACTGAAAACAATAGGATAGCACATAAACTAGTAGGATACAAGGTTTTAGTTGAAAATATTGCATTTTCATTGAGAAACGGCCAAATCTATGTCTATGTGCTTTTCAGGCCGAGAGAAGCACTTTAAGCGAATAAAAAAGAGAAACATGCTATAACATGAATAAAAAACTTGTCCCCACTAAATTTCTCACTGAAAACAATAGGATAGCACATAAACTAGTAGGATACAAGGTTTTAGTTGAAAATATTGCATTTTCATTGAGAAACGGCCAAATCTATGTCTATGTGCTTTTCAGGCCGAGAGAAGCACTTTAAGCGAATAAAAAAGATAAACATGCAATAACATGAATAAAAAACTTGTCCCCACTAAATTTCTCACTGAAAACAATAGGATAGCACATAAACTAGTAGGATACAAGGTTTTAGTTGAAAATATTGCATTTTCATTGAGAAACGGCCAAATCTATGTCTATGTGCTTTTCAGGCCGAGAGAAGCACTTTAAGCGAATAAAAAAGATAAACATGCTATAACATGAATAAAAAACTTGTCCCCACTAAATTTCTCACTGAAAACAATAGGATAGCACATAAACTAGTAGGATACAAGGTTTTAGTTGAAAATATTGCATTTTCATTGAGAAACGGCCAAATCTATGTCTATGTGCTTTTCAGGCCGAGAGAAGCACTTTAAGCGAATAAAAAAGATAAACATGCAATAACATGAATAAAAAACTTGTCCCCACTAAATTTCTAACTGAAAACAATAGGATAGCACATAAACTAGTAGGATACAAGGTTTTAGTTGAAAATATTGCATTTTCATTGAGAAACGGCCAAATCTATGTCTATGTGCTTTTCAGGCCGAGAGAAGCACTTTAAGCGAATAAAAGAGATAAACATGCTATAACATGAATAAAAAACTTGTCCCCACTAAATTTCTCACTGAAAACAATAGGATAGCACATAAACTAGTAGGATACAAGGTTTTAGTTGAAAATATTGCATTTTCATTGAGAAACGGCCAAATCTATGTCTATGTGCTTTTCAGGCCGAGAGAAGCACTTTAAGCGAATAAAAAAGATAAACATGCTATAACATGAATAAAAAACTTGTCCCCACTAAATTTCTCACTGAAAACAATAGGATAGCACATAAACTAGTAGGATACAAGGTTTTAGTTGAAAATATTGCATTTTCATTGAGAAACGGCCAAATCTATGTCTATGTGCTTTTCAGGCCGAGAGAAGCACTTTAAGCGAATAAAAAAGATAAACATGCTATAACATGAATAAAAAACTTGTCCCCACTAAATTTCTCACTGAAAACAATAGGATAGCACATAAACTAGTAGGATACAAGGTTTTAGTTGAAAATATTGCATTTTCATTGAGAAACGGCCAAATCTATGTCTATGTGCTTTTCAGGCCGAGAGAAGCACTTTAAGCGAATAAAAAAGATAAACATGCTATAACATGAATAAAAAACTTGTCCCCACTAAATTTCTCACTGAAAACAATAGGATAGCACATAAACTAGTAGGATACAAGGTTTTAGTTGAAAATATTGCATTTTCATTGAGAAACGGCCAAATCTATGTCTATGTGCTTTTCAGGCCGAGAGAAGCACTTTAAGCGAATAAAAAAGATAAACATGCTATAACATGAATAAAAAACTTGTCCCCACTAAATTTCTCACTGAAAACAATAGGATAGCACATAAACTAGTAGGATACAAGGTTTTAGTTGAAAATATTGCATTTTCATTGAGAAACGGCCAAATCTATGTCTATGTGCTTTTCAGGCCGAGAGAAGCACTTTAAGCGAATAAAAAAGATAAACATGCAATAACATGAATAAAAAACTTGTCCCCACTAAATTTCTCACTGAAAACAATAGGATAGCACATAAACTAGTAGGATACAAGGTTTTAGTTGAAAATATTGCATTTTCATTGAGAAACGGCCAAATCTATGTCTATGTGCTTTTCAGGCCGAGAGAAGCACTTTAAGCGAATAAAAAAGATAAACATGCTATAACATGAATAAAAAACTTGTCCCCACTAAATTTCTCACTGAAAACAATAGGATAGCACATAAACTAGTAGGATACAAGGTTTTAGTTGAAAATATTGCATTTTCATTGAGAAACGGCCAAATCTATGTCTATGTGCTTTTCAGGCCGAGAGAAGCACTTTAAGCGAATAAAAAAGATAAACATGCTATAACATGAATAAAAAACTTGTCCCCACTAAATTTCTCACTGAAAACAATAGGATAGCACATAAACTAGTAGGATACAAGGTTTTAGTTGAAAATATTGCATTTTCATTGAGAAACGGCCAAATCTATGTCTATGTGCTTTTCAGGCCGAGAGAAGCACTTTAAGCGAATAAAAAAGATAAACATGCTATAACATGAATAAAAAACTTGTCCCCACTAAATTTCTCACTGAAAACAATAGGATAGCACATAAACTAGTAGGATACAAGGTTTTAGTTGAAAATATTGCATTTTCATTGAGAAACGGCCAAATCTATGTCTATGTGCTTTTCAGGCCGAGAGAAGCACTTTAAGCGAATAAAAAAGATAAACATGCTATAACATGAATAAAAAACTTGTCCCCACTAAATTTCTCACTGAAAACAATAGGATAGCACATAAACTAGTAGGATACAAGGTTTTAGTTGAAAATATTGCATTTTCATTGAGAAACGGCCAAATCTATGTCTATGTGCTTTTCAGGCCGAGAGAAGCACTTTAAGCGAATAAAAAAGATAAACATGCTATAACATGAATAAAAAACTTGTCCCCACTAAATTTCTCACTGAAAACAATAGGATAGCACATAAACTAGTAGGATACAAGGTTTTAGTTGAAAATATTGCATTTTCATTGAGAAACGGCCAAATCTATGTCTATGTGCTTTTCAGGCCGAGAGAAGCACTTTAAGCGAATAAAAAAGATAAACATGCAATAACATGAATAAAAAACTTGTCCCCACTAAATTTCTCACTGAAAACAATAGGATAGCACATAAACTAGTAGGATACAAGGTTTTAGTTGAAAATATTGCATTTTCATTGAGAAACGGCCAAATCTATGTCTATGTGCTTTTCAGGCCGAGAGAAGCACTTTAAGCGAATAAAAAAGATAAACATGCTATAACATGAATAAAAAACTTGTCCCCACTAAATTTCTCACTGAAAACAATAGGATAGCACATAAACTAGTAGGATACAAGGTTTTAGTTGAAAATATTGCATTTTCATTGAGAAACGGCCAAATCTATGTCTATGTGCTTTTCAGGCCGAGAGAAGCACTTTAAGCGAATAAAAAAGATAAACATGCTATAACATGAATAAAAAACTTGTCCCCACTAAATTTCTCACTGAAAACAATAGGATAGCACATAAACTAGTAGGATACAAGGTTTTAGTTGAAAATATTGCATTTTCATTGAGAAACGGCCAAATCTATGTCTATGTGCTTTTCAGGCCGAGAGAAGCACTTTA